>JAVQJG010017644.1:0-11696 GCA_036024015.1 Craterocephalus amniculus | reverse complement strand
TGTGGCCTTCCTGTGTGGAGTTTGCATGTTCTCCTCGTGTTTGCGTGGGTTCCTCCCGCTGCCCAAAGACATGCATGTGAGGTTAATTGGGCACTCTAAATTCTCCCTAGGAGTGAGTGTGTGTGAGTGAGTTGTCTGTCTCTCCATGTCAGCCCTGCGACAGACTGGCGACCTGTCCAGGGTGTAAAGCTGGGATAGGCTCCAGCACACCCGCGACCCAGTTAGATTAAGCGGTTCAGAAAATAGAATGGAATGGAGTTTTATTAAGAGCGTATGGAACATGGATTTGATCTTCTAGTTGTATTTCTGGCTATTGCTCCTCTGTGCTGCTTTCCTGACTTTCGCAACTTTGTTGTGAGTGTTTGTTCCCTGGTCCTTGTGCCCCCTTGGTACCCCACCCGAAACGATGAACAAGACCTGAGGTTCTACCAAATGAGTACTAAATGTCCCGGTTTGGCCACTGTGTTGGAGTTTGGTTTGTTGTGTTTTCTTTAAGATTTTGCTTGGTATGTTTTTTTTTTCTAAGCCAAGCTAAGATAGATGTGTGGTACAAGGTTCTTTTGTTCATTTAGCTGTGGTCAAAGGGTTAACCGCCAATCTGGGTGTTGAACCATTACCAGGTTTTTTGGTGTGTGATGTATGTTTTTTTTTTTCATTTTTTTTTTAAATTTAGCTCGTTTTCTTCCCAGGATTTGTTAATTTACTTTATGTAAACAACATTTGCACAACTGCGATCGCGTCCTGTGTGCTTTTTAAACATGCATCTTGCAATTGTTTTTAGTTTTCCTTGGGGTGGTGGGTTTAATTTCATAGGCCTTTCTCCAAATATTTATTAATAGACAGAGGAAAAATTATTGTTAAGAAAAAAAACAATGCTTGGCTTGTTTAAAGCCCAGTATGTTTCATTTCCCACACACTGAAACTGCCATGCAAGGAAGAGCTTTGGGTTTGGTGTCTTGCCCAAGGTCTTCAGCATAAAGACTGAACCACTGACATGGCAGTTAAAGAGAAGCTGCTCAACCACTTGGACCACAGCCAACTCATATAGATGGCCTCTAAAAAGATCTCATAAGTATATTAAATGTACTTTCACCTTAGCACTTGGCTAAAATCTGCGTGATATGACTTATAAATGAAATTAAGACCCAGGCCACCCAGAATGTCTTCGTTATCTTTGGAGGAATGTCACTGACCGTGTTCATAACCTTGTAGATCCAAGCAGGACAAGTAATTGTGAACAAAACAAATACCAGTGTTCAGTTTTCAAAAACCACATATAGTACACTTTCTGCCAATGGAGGATGGATGCCAGACAGAATACATGTATTTGGCTTAAATCTATCGTTATTTCCCAGCTCACACTGTAACGTTCTCATTTGCGGTGAATAAGTTGATAAGGTCAGTGTTTACAAAGTATATGTCGTTGCTTCTTTTACTTTAGCCTCAATAAAAAGTAGCGAGCACTAACAGCTGCTCATGCCTCCGGGGCTTTTTTCAGAGGCAGATGTTTAGTTGCACTTAAACCCTGGTTTGACTGCGTCCCAGTCTCATTGCTGAAAAACAGCTGCATCTGGCTTGCGTGGAGACTTTCACTCCCATTTTAATGAAGAAAAACCCGGTAAATCTTCAAACTCCTTCGAGTAAAAAAAAGTAGACATTAATTACTTTTGTCCTGAAATGTGGTATGCATAACAGAACTGTTATCACGACAGGATCATAAAGGGCTCGGAGAAATACAAAAATCTGATTTTCTAATAGGCATAAAGTATTTTTCATTTTAATTTATGAAAGCATTACAATTTAGCTTTAGTCGGTACATTTCTACATTATTCATAAGTTTCTATTTCAGAACATCTGGAAGTCATGGCAGTCTGTCGTATTACTAAACACATAAAATAATAAAAATATTATGAATTTATGTCAGCAAATCATAAAAAACACAGTTGCACTAATGAATTTACAAAATTTTAAATCCATAACTATCTCAATTCAGTTCAATTCAGCTTTACTTGTATGGCGCCAACTCATGACAATGTCATATCAGGGCGCTTTACAGACAGTTCATAACAAATAGCCTAGCTAAGCAAACCAAGAGATTGCACTGAATCTTGTGTTCGATCTAGGTCCCATCCTGAGCATGGTAGAGGCGATGATGGAGAGGAAAACTGACTTTTAACAGAAAGGAAAACCTTCAGCAGAATCTGGCTATGGGAGGGCAACCATCTGCCTCGTCCGGTTGGGCTGGAGAGGACAGAAAGAGAGATCAACAGACATCACAGCTTTTATCCAGGGAGATACTGAGAGAGGAGAAGAATGTGCCAATACTGTTATGTTTCTACATGAGAGATCCGGAGCAGAGAGATGATGAGGAAGAGCCCAGCTCACCATGGGACGTCCCTCAGAAGTCTAAGTAAATGGCAACATAACTACCACTGGTCCGTCACAATATTCACTCTGACTAAATCAACTTGTATTGCCAACTATTCATTTTAACATAATAGACATGGAAGTAATAGTTTCTACAGATATTTTATGTTCCATTTTTAGAAATAAACAGAAGACACACCATCACCATCTCAGAAGTACAGAGGTTATTGTAAGCATTATTACATATGAAACATGCACTGTGTAGTGTTTAAGAGTCTTGGTGGTCATAATATATGACTATGAAGACTAACACAGAGATAACTGCATATTTCTAAAAAGTACAATAAAAGTTGAAAATCTTAATGTTTTGGGGACTTGAAGCTAACTATAAATCAACTTGATGGATTGGCATAAATTATTAAGCAGTAATTCACGGTTCCTGTTGCATTGTAATTGCTTTAATGATGCCTTTGGTAGAAATGCAGGGTGGAAAGTCACTAAATCAGTGCTTTTCAGAATAACTGCGTATTTAGATAAGAATAAAAGCGTGGACTGGATTTAAAAGAAATGGGAACAACACATTGGATTCTCCCTGTGAAATGTGGTGCTTTTGTGTGCAGCTCACAGGGAGAACCATGCATGTGGCCATGCTGACTATCAGCAGAACTGAATATTGGTAAATTTATTATTTAGGCTTTGGAGTGTAGGCTTACTAGTTAAGTTTCTATTTAGTAGATGAGACCCCCTCAACATGGATCAAGATAACTACACAAAAATAAATGGGGAAGACTGACTGCAATGAAAATTTTAAAGGCATTGAAGTAGGACAAGGACAGCACATGATTTCAAGGAGTACAGCTGGGAAAAACTGTTTATCTCGAACAATTCTAGATTTAGAGACACAAATTAATTGCATTGTGCGCCAAGATAAATGAGACAGAGATTAGACTAATGACATGACAGGATTGTCTCCAAGCTATTTGTTCATCCCAGGAATGTTGTAAGATGAAGAAAGGAATCCATCTATTTATTGGGAATATATCTAATGCTTTTGGAACTGTTATTTTAATTTTAAGTTTAGTTTCCTGATAATTATTTCCATTGTCAACTCTATGACAAACCATCTTAAAAAATGTTTTCCTGTCACTAAAACCCTTGATTAGGTGATGATTTCAGCAGATGGTAACCCAACTTTTATTTTAACTGAAACCATATGTTTTTATTAACCATTACGGCTGTCGGTAATCTGTGATAGCCTCCAGCTTATCCCCTCACCACTGGGAGATATCCTTCTCAATCCTCTGGTCCATGAGCTGCTGTCCTCCCCTCCTTTCCCATTCATCTGCAGGCTGTGAGCATTCTTTACATCCACGGTGCTTTGAATCTTATACATGCAGCCTTAACTGGAAACATGGAAGTAAATATGGAAGACCATGCTTGGAAGACTTAATCGCAGTGAAAAGTATTGATTTTCAGGGCTTGCGTTCTATAGATCATTTGTTCTTTTCTGTTCCATTTCTTTGCATCGAGCTGGTTGCAAATGTTGCACATGTTGCAAAAGGACTGGAAATTTAAATAACTCATTTTGTTGACTTTAAATCCAGAAGGAGACATCTTGAGATAGCCTTCCTAACCTGTAATTGTTTTATATAATTTATACTTTATTTTTATAATTGATTTTAACTGTAACTTCATGGTTCTTGACCAGAACTCCCTTGAAAAAAGCTTTGTAATCTCAAGGGGACTTTCCTGATTAAATGAAAGTGATAAATAAGTACATTTAAAAAACAGCCTTCATCCCTGTACTCCTGCAATGCTTCCTGATATCCAATGCACTCTTCTCCCCTACAAACACATAAAAAGAGATGCCCCAAGTATATCCTTACCGATGTTCAGATGGAGGAGGATAAATGCAGGTCATCTACCAAAATGTTGTTTTTATCTGAAACATCACAAGGATATTCTTGCCTTAGCTTGCATGTGATTTCTCCCCTGTGACATGATATGGTGTTTGGGATAACTTTCTTGCTCTACTAGATTTTAACTATTGTCATGCTGCAACCTGTATTTTGCTGCAGGATAAGATTGACTAAGATGCAACCTTCAAAGGAGCAACACAAAAATGAAGCAGATCATCATGCAATGCTATGACATGTAAAGATCAAAATAATCAACAAGAACAGAAAACAATAATAGGAAATATTATATTACTGTATATAGATAAGTATATTTTAAATTTAAACAAATAAGAAACATAAACTTTGAATTGGAAAAAAAGAAAACAAGAAAAAAAAAACAAATAATGGGTATCAGGATTACATTTGTATTCAGATATGATAGAGTATGGAGGATTGAACTGTGATGGATAGAGTGTCTGGATGAGGCCCCCAAACTTTTGGATGTGACCTTCCCGGTAAATTCAGTTGTACCTCACGTTTCATGCTGATTAGCAAAAATCGGCATGCTAGCGAAGATAATGATGGTAATGACAGTAAATATGTAAGTAGTGTCATGCTGAGCATGTGTTTATGAATTCAGCAATGCAAAAGTAAGCCTCGTCGGATGTGACTGAATCCATGAAACACATACAGTAGGACACCACCCTGTTCTGCGGCTGCCAGACCACTCAGTAAAATTCAAATGATGATGCCTTATATATATCCCCATTGCTGTTTTATTTAGTAGCTTTTATTTTCTTTTTATCTTTTTTTCCCTCAACATGAGAACCACCACAGTGAATCTCTGGCAAGGTTCCCTCCGGAGTGGGTTTGATTCCTGGCCCAGAAGAAGGCAACCTCACATTAGACAATAAAGACTGTTAGTCCGTCAGATGAGGAAGGTTCTGTGGTGATGGGGTGCGTTCAGCTGATGTGGAAAGGAGCGGTTAGAGGTTTACAGCCAGGGTGAACTTATAGGCTTTGTGCTTTAGTTTGAGACCTCAATGATCTCAGTGTTGATGGTTGCACAGTTTTTTCTTCCCTTTTGTGACGCATTCAAAGTCTGGGCAGAAAAGATTCAAAGCCAACAACATGAATGTGTGCACAGAGCAACTTGTGCTTATTTCACGTATTTTTGTGAGATCAGGTGGGCACATAGTGTATGTTTAATAAAAAAAACTTGTCTTGTCAAAATATTTGTTTACTTTCTTTGGTATTTTAAGATCAAATCAACATACAATAGAGGTACTCTGCAAGTGTTCATAATTAGCTCACTGACACCAACAAATATTTGAAGAGTTGTGTTTTAGCTCTGAATGGTCTCACTATGCTGGTGTGTCTCTTTATTATCAACGATGGTCACCGACTTGTCCAATGACTTACTCTCGTCAACCTCCCCGACATACTACGGCTCCATCCCCGCTCCCACCACATAGCCAGCATGGTTCTGGTGTTTCCTTCCCAGAGTGCAAGACCAGAGAGGAGACTGGGAACTGGCTGGCCACCACGGACTGGTAAAACATCTGCAGCAGTCTTCTGCAAGGGTTAAAGGCTGCCTGCCTCCTCAGAATGCACATCCTGGTCACAGTTCACTGACAAGTTCGGTTTGTTGTCCACCTGCAGATCAAGGTATTTGTAGGGTAACAGCACCTCCACCCCCTCCACGAGGACATGCTGTGCTGGTGGTCTTGTCCTGCCGAGGTTCAGTACTATCTTCTTGGTGTTTGAAAAATTGATTTGCCTCCACTAGCTTCCTGTTCCTCCTCTTGTCCCTTCCCTGATATAACCAACAATCGTTGTGTCATCCAAGAACTTCTGGACATGACACAGATCTGAATTGTACTGGAAGTCAGCTGTATAGGTCTCCTTTTGGTGCTGCTGGTCTCTGTGTCCCATGTGCAGTCCTTCAGCCTGAAAAATAGTGGTCTGTCGGTGAGGTAGTCCATGATCCAGCGCACTACCAGTGGGCACTGACCCACATCCTGGATCGTGTTGAGCCACTAAACAGAAATGTTAAACCATGTTCAGAACTGGAATGAATTGGAGAAATTTAAAGTCAAAATTTACAAAGAGCTGTGTCATAGAAAGGCTTTATTACCTGGATTCATTAATGTTCAAAATGCTTTAGTGAACAGCAGATATTGACCTTTTCTCTTTTGTTGGATAGCTGAAAAACTAGACTTGTTTTTGCAGAGGGAGAAATATGGTACGTGCCACACTGAGGCAAAATTCAAAATGGGTTTTAAGATTCACCCTCAAAGGACCATGGAGAGTGAATTTCATAAAATTTACGTACTTACGTTGTGATCTGACCACCAAACAAAATTGTTTACTTAAATGATAAATTGTACAATTTATGGTCGTAAATTTAGACCAGAAAATTTTATAAAAAAGTTATAAGGAAACAATCTTTTGCATAAAACTGCTTGTGGGGTTTATGTTTATTTATGTTTCTGACAAACATAAACATAACATAAGTAAATATTCATCTACACAATACCCAGCAAAGTGAACTTTTTGTATTTTGTAGCTTAAACTGATGACAGATTAAAACTTCTCTTCTACTCATGGCTTTCCTAAAAAGGAGTCTCATTAGCCCAACACTCGTTTGACGATGGTTTTATGACATACTGCATAACTGTGGGCAGCAACACTCTAAATATTGAGAACTTCATCGTAGATGTAACACAAAAGACACAGTCATGGCTTTGTCTTATTTTACTGGATCACACAGTGAAGTACCTCATCACATGTTATAATGGATGGCTGCCTCTTTTGTGCCTCCCCTGCTTGTTACTGTGCTGTGTGGAGAGCATATGAATCCAATGAATAGCAGAAGACTTTGTCGGTACTTTGTTCTGACTGAAACAGCGAAACAAGTGGAAAGATCAGATGAAGTAAACAAAACTTGAGAGCCAGTGGTGTTGTCTGTTTAAATAGCTCCGCTCTGTCCTCAGACAGTTTGTATAAGAACTCAGTGTGCCACAGAAAAAGACATTAGATGCTTAGGAAAACGTCTGGCCTATTCAAGTTTTCTTTCTGGGAGAGGCTCTGTGAGTTTAGGTGAAAACGGCCACAGCCCTTCTTAGTTTGTTCAGCCAGTCTAAATTAATAAAAACTTTAATTAAAAACTTAAAACATTGATTAAATACTTTAATTTTATTGTTAAGGTAATTGCCTAAGACATAAAATGACATGGGTGTTTCTGGATTGTAAGAAACAGGGAATCTGCAATGTGCAATGAATTAAACTATTTTTTGGTGTATGAAACTTTTACTCCTCCACGAGGTTGTCATTGAGCATTAGGACTAATGTAAAACTTTTCTCAAAAATATAATTAAACCATCATTCATTATCATAGTTCCATGAAAACAATCCTATTCTTCACTGATTAACCTAAATAGTCTAACTTATTAAAAACATGTGTTGGATCTTGGAAGAGGCGATAAATTGCCCGTCCAGCACTCTTTGTTTCTCATTTCAGTGCAGAGCAAAAACATTTTGGTGAGCTACAGTAGCTTTATGTCTACCAGGTATGAAAAAACTTTCCCCTAAATCATTCAGATGTTCTCATTTCTGTCTGTTTGTGAGAAAAATACTTTACATATATGAAACTAGCCCCAACTTTACCTCAACTTAAGGCAACAACCATTCATGTGAGATATTCAGCAAAGTAAACGCAGATTTGGAGCAGGCCTCACTTTTAGAAGATCCTAAATGATATACTTTTAGTCATATTATACAGTAGACAGTGTTAGATTTGGTGTGCTTTGTCACCATCTCTGGTATTTTAGGGCTACGGTTATAGATGATAGATCAGACTTTGCTAAATATGTACTCTTTACAGTTAGCCAGGCCTTACACCTTGCTTTATGTGTAACTAACTGCTAAATCCATGATGTTGTCAGCTCAATGTGATCAAACTGACTGGGCCCTGTGGCCAAGTAGCCAGGGCACATGATCAGTCGGACACATAGTGACAGGACCCTCACTATCACATTTATAAAGGGGGATATTTACAAAATCATTGCATTAAGATTTAAACATCCATCCATCCATCCATTTTCTGAACCGCTTAATCCAAGTGGGTCGCGGGTGTGCTGGAGCCTATCCCAGCTAAGATTTAAACAATGAAATGTAATTTTACTCAAATTCTCAACAGCTGCATCTTTGTAAAATAAAGTCACTTGCCAGTTTTATGTCATCAACATGAGTTCTTAGTGTCATGAGACAACTTTTCCCATGTTATTTACGACATTTGCTCTCATGCTGCCTCTGACGTCTTGAGCCAAAACAAATGTCAGCCTGAGCGTCACATCCACCGACCATGTAGCGAGTTTCTTTTATCAGACTCTGAAAATCATTTCCAGTCTACCTTCTGCACAGTGATGGCGATGGGTTCTGGGAAAGGTTTGGTTCCCAAAAAGACAAGTGTTGTCTTTTATCTGAAACTTTGAGCAGTTAACTGGCAGGTGCTTGAAAATATCTACTTGAACTTTACTATGAATGTAACAATTCTCAGATTAAGATCTAGAGTTAGACCATAGTAAATTAATTAGAAATCAGACCTATTTTGGACCCATATTTACACATTTAGGCTGACATGTAACATTCAGACAGCTGTGATGAATGCCTGTTGTATTTGCTTAACTCTATGTAATTATTCAGGATTTTATTTTCATTGTATAGGAATGTTTCTTTAGCTGTATCTGGACTTCATTTGACATGCACTGTTTCTTGTTAAAAGAGTCCTTTTAATATATTATCATGGTAAAAAACACAAACCAGAAATCTTTCTTATTTTCCTATTTCATAATTTATAGGCACTAATTATGATATTGTGTGGATTGTTGTTTATGTAAGAGCTATATTCAAATCAAGTTCAGACACTAGTCTAAGAGTGGAAATAGCAAAACAAAACAAAATGAAAAGAGAAAAAATCCCTTCATGAACCATAAATTGTATTTTCGGACTGGTGGTTGGACTTTGACGTCTGGGCCAACTGGCTCACTGACTCAGTGTGGTGCCTTCTTTTTGGAGTAGGAGGTAAGAAACAGGAGATAAAACTGCTGACAACTGTTTATCATAACAGACCTGCTGACGCATGTCAACTTCAAGTAGACCAGTAGATGCTTCTTCAGATTTGTGAGTTATGCTGACCGATAAACAGGTTTCCATGGGCGACCGCACCATGCAAGAGTCCATCCAGTATATTTGTTCCACAACAGATCTCCTGCCATGTCTACGCGATTGACTTATTCACAGAAAAGCTCCAAGGCAGACACATAACAAACAGCAGTCACAGTCTGTGATCATTTTCTGGCTTTTGGTTTTAGAGTAAGTCAGTGTTTCCATTCTTTCACAGTCTTCTTCTCAGCCTGCACTTTCTCGCCTCTTGTGATTTCATTAGGCTACATTGCATGGGGCTGAGATGGAACAGCTTGAAAGCACAATGGAGATGCTCCTCATTCTGGAGGTTGAAATGAAATTCACCTCTGGAAAAACATGAGGAGGATATAAAAACAAAAAGAGACTTAGTTAAAGCGGTTACATGTATGAAGAAATAGGTCAGCAAACCACAAAACCCATCAAACAGCAGGCTGTTGGATTCCTCGTACTCTTTAAACCCTTGCAGGGAACCATTTAGCTGAGTAATTTGTCAACATAAACAAAAGTCTTCTATCCGTTTGGGCATTTTCAAGTTCTCTGTGTGATGTTATATCCTTGAAACAATGACAGCTGTCTGTTGCTTCACAATGAACATCTGTGCTTAAGCTGCTTTTCAAACTAATCAAAGGCAGTCTTTAAATGGTTTAGAAGTGAAAGAAAAAAAGCTTGTCTCAACTCTGTATTACAAGATCTCTTTAATCACAACACTGTGGATGAACTCAAAGAATCTTAGACTGAAAATATCGGAACATCAGTATCTGACAGCAAACGGAACAAAATCTTAATGTTATGGCTTGATGCAGTTCAAGGTACTGCACAGGGCTCATTTTCCTAAGACCACACTAGTAAAGATTTATTCTAATTATAGTAACTCTTGCAATCAATACAACCAGCCCCACTGTTCATTTGCACATATTCTGATGCTATCCAAAGTTGACATCCTTTTGGTTAGGTGTTTTTCAGACTCTGTAGCAGGTATTTAGTATTAAGATTAACCCAGAATCCCCGGACCACCCTATTTGGTCTGACCCTATCCAAAGACATACCAACCTCTGTTCAGCATGCCAAAGCCTTTCCCACTCTGCTTACCAGAGGGGCCATTTTTGTTAAATGGAAACATGTCCTCCCTGTATTCAGTGGTCCCAAAATATTTTACGGTGCTAGCAGTTGGAAAAGTTGAGATCCCAGTAGAATGGTTCCCTGAGATCATTTCGCATAATGGGGGCTTTTTGATAGCCAACATTGAGATAATCCCCAATTCTAATGAGACTTCAGTCTGCCGCCTCCCCTCCCCTCTAAAATTATTTTTAAATAAAATTATTCAACTATTATTATTTTTATTATTATTATTATTTATTCTATGCCCTCTTCGTTATTTCCCTTCCCATGGGGGTTGGATCGGGTTTAACTATGCACTATGCAGAAGTTGAGAATTTGATATGTTCTGTTGTATGCCATTACTGGTCTTGTTAAAATGACAATCTCGTAAAACAAAAAGGAAAAACAAAATAAGTGAAAAGATTTTTCCTATATGAAGTTGATTGCATAAAAGAGAAAAACATACAAAATGAAAAATATTACAAGGTAAACATAAAAAGTTGCCTATTCATGTTTTTTTAACATCTGTTGTCATCGTCCTCCATTTGTCAGTCCATTGCTCTCCTGCTGTGTGTCCTCCCACTGACCACTAAAAAGAGTGTAGTATTTATTTACAATAGTAATTTGGGTTTTTTTGTGAAATTTGTTGCTCTGAATTCTGACTGCTCTGTGAAATCAGAGTTTTCGTTTTGGGGTTTGGTCCCGATTTTATTCATTCCCTTGTTTAGAAAAGTTTTTGGTTGAGCTAAAGTTTTGTTTTGCTCTGTTGCTTAAGAAAAGCTCTTTATTGAGTTTATTTACTCCTTACTTTATTTGTTTTTAACTTCAGTGATTGTCTACTCTCCAGGATTCTTTGTTCACTGTCAGATCCTTGTAATGTACACCAGTTTATTTTCCTGCCTATTTATTCCAGCATGTTTTCTATGGTCTACTCTACTCTTTTGGGCTTTTTCACTTTCCTGCTGTGGAGTGAATTTGTTTGTAAGTTGCATGAAAGTGTCCTTATGTCTTAAAGGAATACTCCGCCCTCAGAATGATGTGCCTTCATTTTGTACTCACCCTCATGCTGAATAACACTCTGGAACACTTTCTTGATGTTCATCATGTAGCCGGAGATATCGGGAG
>JAVQJG010017627.1:0-13834 GCA_036024015.1 Craterocephalus amniculus | reverse complement strand
TTATGTATTTTCTACTTTTTGCCTCAAACAAAGAATTGTCAATTGAAATAGCATAATTCTGGTGTTTGTCTCTTTTCTTAAAATGCTGAATTAAACCAACATTGCTCCTTCTGACATTTACAAAGGTACAAAAGCTTCAGTAATTATTTATATTATTAATTATGAAAGTTTTTTTTACAAGTTTTAATTATTCTTATATTCTAATAAGTTATCTGCATTTATTCGACTGTGAGTTGTCCGACCAAACAAAATTAAATATTAGTCAATATTTATCCATGATTTTCCATTGAGTAGGTGCATTTATGACTGCATGGCTATAGAAGCTAGCAACATGCGCAGCCCAGCCTCGACCTCTCCAACTGAGAGAGGAGAGTTACCTGCTATTATCTCGTTCCCCGACGGGTCGCTCCGCTTCATCTTCCACTTCGCCTTACTAGCCTGATGTGCGGGACATGTAGGACACTTGCATGACGAGCGGCAACGTCGTCGCGGTAACGTCGTCATGGTTTCTTTTTTTGTTTTTATTATTATTATTATCATTAACCCCGTCACGTGGCCTCTATTGCTCTGCGGGGCCCTACGCAACGTGCGTGGTGTGCGTATTGGGTGAACCGGTACTGTCTTCAATTTATTAATCAAAACACCACAAATCCGAAAGCACTGCACAAATGTGTGAAAATCTTAACAGATTAGTCCTTTATCCGCAATCTCAAATTCTGAAACACCTTGTGAATATGAAACAAAGTGAGAGTGGTAATATATCACACAGACACTATAGACTGGTGAAATTAAGAAATAGGCAAAAATGGATAGCAATCTTCCACAGCCTAAATTGTGAAATGAATGAGTATAGTCACCAATACAGAAAATGTACCGTAAAAAGGTACATCCAATGCAGCTCATTATTAACAAAAACACTCTTTTACTCTGTGTGGGCCAACAACACAGTTTGATCTTAAGACCACCAAATTGTAATATTTGCAAAATAAAACACTCTATAGTATCTTAAGACATGCTAAGCAACATTACAGTAAACTTTTATTTCTTTTGAAAGCATTCATTCATTTCTGTATTTTTTTTTATTAAACCCTGAGTTCTTACCACATGGCAACTGATAGGTGCACTTAAGAAAAACAGTGAAAGACAACTTCCATGTCCATTAAAAAAGGGAAAATCAGAAACAAAACAGAAGACTATACACTTATGAAACATGACCTAGATTTAAAAGAAAAAACATAAGAAAGACATTTTATGGCTTGGTTTGTCATCTTTAAACAGAGTTTCATTTCGTAATCAGTATAAAACTGCACGTACACATGGAATGACTTTTTTTGTGCAGTGTCGACAGTGGCCTCAAAACATTTTCAACAACGTTATGCTCAAATAATATGCACAGTATAGCATTCGAAAAGATCAAGACAAAGATAAGGCACTTAAGAGTTATCCTGAAACTTACTTTCATGGGGTCATGGCACAGCTATTTGCCCTGTGTAAGATATCAAGTCAATACGAGCTTGTAAGATCAATAATATGTGTAATCAGCATAATGAGGAAAATAATGAATAATCAACCGGGAGGATACAATTTGCCCTTGCATTATGGTTAGTGAGGTTCTTACAGGATAAGTTAATTTTTTTTAACCTGGACCTATTTCCTAGCATGAAATACGATCATTTACTCAACCAGATAGTTTTGGTGTAACTCAAACTCCTTTGGGAGATATTTAGATCCACTCGCGACCAGCGTACATCCAATATAATGGGAGTGAATGGGGCAAGTTCACGCAGCCTCTGAATACGGCAATTTCTGCCACAATACTCTTTCATTTCACCAATGTTTTTTTTAATGAATCGCTGGTCTGATCCCTCTGTGAGGTCCATGCAGCTAGGAGTTGCGTTTTTGTGGTAATCTGCTGTTATTTACAGCCATTAACATTGAGTGGCGGCTACCATGATGTCACTTCCAGGTCGCACTACAGTGCCTGTAATGGCTGTAAATAATGAAGGATCGCCACAAAAAAGCAACTCTGAGCTGCTTTGAGCTCACAGAGGGATCGGACCAGCGATTCATAACTCATTGGTGAAATGACAGATTTATGTGGCAGATATTTGCCATATTCAGAGGCTGCGTGAACTGTCCCTATTCACTCCCATAATATTGGAAGTACGCTGATCCCGAGTGGATCTAAATATCTCCCAAAGCAGTTCGAGTTACACCAAAACTGTCTGGGTGAGTAAATGATCATATTTCATGCTAGAAAATAGGTCCAGGTTACAAAATACCGAACTTCCCCTTTAAGGGGGAATATCCACAGTGAAAGAAACATGATAACTGTGATCTGAAAACTGACCTTAGATGTACAAAAGAAAAGCAATGTTCGTGCAGGCACAATTTCAAACAACCTCATGCAGAGCAGTTTTACAGTATGTGCTTAAGTCATTAACTCTTACACTTTTTTAATGTGCAGCCCTTATGTTAAAGCACAAATCTGGTCAAGTGAATCAACTGCAAAGAGGCACTGATTACCATGTTTTGTTCTTTTTCAGGCGAGTGTTTTTATAGGCTAAGCTTTTTATATTTGTGAGGATAAACGGCACTGTTCCAATACACACAACATGATTCACAGCTCAGCTGCTATTTAAAAATACAAGTCCATTAACACGCTCAGACCTGACTAGACGTTTTGTCGGTTTTCTCCGGAGGAAGACATCATTAATCTAAAACAACCTAATCTCAGTTTGCCACCATCCAAAACTTTAACGAAGACGACTTCTCCTTTTCCAACAGACTTGTCATCTGTGTTGACATCGTGCTCACTCACCAAATGAGAAAAGTACCCATTTAAACTTCTCAATTTAACACAGAATGTAATCGAACAGACTTCTCAGGACTGCATTAGTGTCAGTTTCCTGTCTGAATCCAGACCAGCAGAACAGACTGGACAGAGATTTTGAACTGTGGAGGGTCTCCTCTAAGGTCACAGCATCAGCAACTTGGGAAGGTGCCCTGATGGTATTTTTTTAGCCAGTGTCTCCATTTGCTTTCCCTTTTGCTCAAAAAACTCCCACCATATGATCAATCTGCCTCATGTAGATGCTCTTTAATGGCAGAGCGTACCGTCGCTCCTCTGGGATCCTGTTACACTGCAGAGAGAAATGAGGAAAAAGCTTTAACCAAAAAAGACTTACCATTCCCAAAACAGTGGGAACAGCGAGTCGGGCTAACAGAAGTTGGTGGTCTTACATTGCTGATGTTGCTCATAGGTGGCTGGTTGTTTGGCTCAGTTGCTGCCAACGCTCCCTCCTCACATGGAAACCAATCGCTCCACTGTTTCTCCCTGAAGCGTTTGTCTATAGGCACGACATGGCCCTCGGTAGTGAAGATGTACTTGTTATCAGATCTGTGAAGTGGGTTGTCATCATCAAAAAGCTGCAATGCATGCAAAAGAAAATCATTCACAAAGGCAGTAGAGACAAAATTGAACTTTGAAAGAGTCTTGGTCACTCAGAAAACTAAAAACTAACCATGTTTTTTTGATTCAACATCTTTTTATCAGCTTGGGATCATTTGTATCAAGCCGGTTAAAAGGTCTATCAACTCACCACTAGATGCTATTATATCCTACATAACGTCTAAAAAATGCAGAGGATAACAAATGCCTGTTTGAATTAC
Source organism: Craterocephalus amniculus (assembly GCA_036024015.1). Taxonomy (NCBI): domain Eukaryota; kingdom Metazoa; phylum Chordata; class Actinopteri; order Atheriniformes; family Atherinidae; genus Craterocephalus; species Craterocephalus amniculus. Next base: position 10,162 of record JAVQJG010017627.1, on the reverse strand, counting down.
AACTTTTACTTTTTTAGAATATGAAAAGGCTGTCCACAAAGTAGTTTTATAAATAAAGTTTGAATTGTCAGAGGACTAAAATTTGAAGGCTGCACCCTTACATTCACAAAAGACATAAAATTCAAGTTTCCTATTTTCCATATTAGTAAAACCACTTGTAAAGAAGGACAGTGAGAAATGCTGGTTGTTCAATAGAACCACTAAAGACTCGATTTTGTGCCCCAAATTACCCAAACTATTCAGTTCTGCCATTTTGCTGGCATTCTTCATTCAAGACAATGAACACATGTGCAAAAAAAGTGTCAGACTAAATCGCAGGACTGCATTTTTCTTCTGTGGACAATTGTTTTATACATACAAAAGTAAGACAGAGCTGCACAGATGTGCCACTTATTTATTAAAAAGACTAAATTAAATGATCCATTGTAGAGATAGAAAGCTTTTTTCCGCCAGCTTTTATCTAAAATGCTTTGTTCTTAACCATATGTAGCTTACCAGGTAAAGGTATTTGCAAGTCTCACTGAGGAAAAAACTCTCCATGCGATCCTCTTTGGATTTGTCCACCACATGGTGAAGGGTGGCATACCCACATCTGCAAACAACATGGCATGGCTCAGCCAGAAGTAGACACAAATCTACCACACATGTACAGCTGGGCAATATATGGAGATTTTTAGATGTATCAAGACTTTGTCACACAAGATATAGAATAAGAGAAAATTATTTATATCGAGTCAGCTTGTTTTGAGTTAAAAATATCTCTTTTTTAGCATTTTGCATAACTGCATCTTTGTTATGGCCATGGAAAAGTATTTTTTATGATTTTAATACACATCTGATTTCATTTCAGTCAACTTTTTTAATTAACTTGACCAAAAAATATATATATATGGGCGATATATATCATACCGTGACTAAGGAAAAACTGATTGAGATATTGGCTCATATTGCCCAGTCCTTCACACATGTCTAAAAAGAGGCAGGTACTGTGTAGAACATAAAACCTTATCAAATGATACAGACCTGACTTTGGTATTTTTCTCAAGGCTCTGAAGAATATCCATTCCAACATGCAAATAAAAAGGATTTTTGGTTGCCTGTGAAAGAAAAACCCGTTCAATTCAGCTTCATTTGTATAGCACCAGTTCACAGCAAAGTCATGTCAGGGCACTTTGCAGACAAATCAATTCAAGTCAATTTGAATGGGCAAGAACAATTCCTCTGTGACGATGGTTACCAACACCGACGGTAAGGTTGTGTAACAATATTTCAATGCTGTCACCTGGTACAGGAGGTAAGTGGACTCCACTAGCTCTGGTCTTAAAGGGTAGAAGAGGACATCAGGTGCTTGCAGCTGCCAGTTATATCTCTCTGGCAGTGCTCCGAAGCGCTTCCAGATGGCATAGTAGAAGGCATGCAGGCAAATGGCATCATCTACATCACCATTCAGCACCTATGGAACAGAGCTGAATGTTCAACACCACAACATTTCACTTTTGTATACTGTAAGCTCTTACAGTGTGATTGATAGCATCCTAACCTGCAGCCCAGGAAAAAAGGCCTGGAGGGAGTCAATCCAAGTGTTCATTATCTCACCACTAAACATATTCACATTAACATAAAGGGGCGGGTCACCCTCTCCTTCGTTGCATGACTCTCGTCTGGAAACAGAAGAAAAAAGAGAAACCATTTTACAATATGTAATGCCATACTGTCTTTAGAAATGATAGAAAAAAGAACTCCTTGGTATAAAATTGAAAGTTGCAACATCTTCATAAAGATATAAGCATCAACTTTTGAGATGCAGACATTTCCCTGAAACCTGAATGGATCTTGTGTGAGCTTCTCAAAATCACACAAGATTTTTCACTTCGCTTTAACTTCGCTTCACTGATACTCATCAGTGGAGTATAATGTATCACTGTAAGCATGAGCAACATCAGAAATCTCATGACTTTAAGCCTCAGAATCCAGTTTTCCACATCTTCCAGCCACAACATTATCACTGAAAACCATGGCAGTATTGGTTCCTCATTGTTTGGGGATTTCGAGAATATGCCCGACTCCCACTGTTTTGTTTCACATCACAGCAACGAGTGTAAAAACTCCTGTCCTTTCAGCATGACACTCACCCTCTTCTCAGATGGTTTTGTATGCTCTTATAAGCAGCATGAAACATCTGGTAGTCCTCCTTCTCACCAAAAAGGATGTAAGATTTAAGCAAGTACTCATAGAAGGAGTCCATTCCAGCTCCAAGACCACTTTGCTTGCCAATCCATTGGCCAGTTTGGATATTAACTACATTTCCTAAAGAAAGAAACCACAAAAAGCTCCTAAAACTTTGCAATGTCAGGGACATCGTAACATCAACAAGAAAAAACCTTAAGAGTGCATGTAAGCAAAATGAAATAGAAAGAGGAAGAGGCTTCAAGCTGCACCTACCCAAAAGACCAGTTTCGTTGCTTCTGAGATTCCACAGAGCTCTGACAGCCCTTCTAGCCACCCACTCAAATGTCGAATCGCCAATCAAGCGGCTCAAAATCCCAAACTCCACCAGCAGAGAGCCAGCTCCTGCAGTGCAGGTCTCGTTGACACTGTCAGGAGGAACTCCAGTCTTCAAGTTCACCTGAATTGAAGATAGAAATGAACAAAGCTGCTGACTGAAATTCTTACAGTACGGGTTACAGAAATTTGGTTTACATAAATAGGTCTATAAAATAAGTCTTAATGTTTCTCATTTTCACCTACCCGGGGGTAAGGAATCCCTGTACTGGTGTTCTCAAAGGCTGGCAGCAAGCGGACAGCCAAGTCATGAGCCAAGTGCAGAAGCTCATTGTCATAACCTTCAAAGCCAACCTTGCCAAATGGATGCTTCGTGTCAGTCAACAGAATGTGTGCTGAGATGAGACTTCCCAAGATCCTTAAAAGACAAATCATTCAAAAAAACCTCGGTTATCTGATTGTTTTTTTCAGTTTTTCTACAAATGAAACAATCCTCTGAAGATCCTCGATGTTGTAAGATTTCCATGTAACAATAAAAATGTCATGTTACAAGAATGTTGCATGTTACAATAAAAAAAAAGCTATCAAGTAACTTGCATTACCATATATCTAAAAAGAAAAAGGTTAGTCATATGAAATGCACTGACACATATTTTAGAATTCACTACAAGCTGCCGAGCTTCAGCAACACTCGTACCTGATGTTTGCCTCAAAAACCTGCACAGTTGAATCCTTGTCGAAAGATACTGTTTCTATAACCAGTTTGACAGCTCTCTGGAATTCTGTCACATTGCCGAGCACCTGGGGAGACAAAGTAACCTGTTTAACCAAAGCAAAGTTTTCAAAGCGCTTTATGGTTTGCTTAGGTTTGCAAATGCCACAGTCAAGTGCCGAGAAAAGGAAATGCCTTAAATGTACATTTTCAGATAAACAGTGTCATATACCCTGATTCTAGTGAGAGGTTTTAAAAGAGGCAGTAATCCCACGACAGAGGACATTTTAACCATCATTACTCTGAACATAGTGGATCTGAACAAAGGGTAGATTTAACATTTTTAGTTGTCAATTTCCAACTTTGTTTCTGTTCAGAAATATTTGATCTGACTCTGCAGAACAATGAGTGGACAAAATAATACTGAAACCAAGTAGTAAAGAAGCTCACCAGCAAAGTGTCCAAGGTGTCAATGAGCGTGAGGGAATAGTTTCCCAAGACATCATTTATGTTGATGTTTGACCTAAAAAAGAGCAGTAAAAACACATTGTTCCATGCACAAAATGGGATCAATCAAAAATGTGAAAGAAAAAAAAAATCTAATGTTCTAATTAGGAGGAATCTTTAGGTCCAAGTGCAAAGTTCTGTCTTTGCAGATGACCTGCAAAGATTGAAATACATTAACTGAAGGACTTTTTCTCTTGAAACGGGGTTAACTCACAGTGCAAATAGTTTACATTTGCAACAGCTACAAGATAAACAAAAGCTGATGACAAAGTGTAGTTATTCTTCTCTACAAAAGTCATAAACACAACTAACAATGTACATTTCTAAAAGAAACTGCAGTTCTATCATTCACTTTTTTTAGAGTTATTTTGGACCAATAAATTGGTCAAACTCAAACACACATCTCCCACACACCCATCATGTTCGTTATTCTAAGCCAAAATTAGGAAATTCTTTACTGAAAACTAACTCTGTTTATATAAAAAAGAAGTGGCATTTTTATCATCAAACTGGAAAGAACAACATTGTTTATTCTGCACTTGTAGAATATAAAGAATGATTTTGCGCTGTCAAATACAGGTATATTTAATCTATTTCTATCTCTAGTCTATCATTCATCTCATGCTATGCATCTAGAGAACAGTTTAGTTGATCAGTAGCAGCATGAGGCTCTTTTCATTCAGCCATCAAAGCTTGACAATAATCGGCCATTACTAGGGAACAACAAATATCATCCTGTACACAGCAGGATCATTTCTCAGATAGATGGCATTTACGTTGGTGATCCATTTTTTACAAGCAACAAAAATAAATGAATTTGTAATTGTATTCAGGTTTTGAGACAGATTCTTACCTGTTACCAAAATGCTATTTAGAATATAACTTTCTGTTAGCTAGATAATCTCACCTGTAAATACCAAAAATAAACTATAATTTGACATGTTAAACTTTTTTTTTGTTTTCCCTAATTTTTAAAAGGTAGCACATGCACAAAACATTCTTGGCAGCAGGTGTAGAGGAAACGAAAACTGTATCTGGACTTATCTTTCTAAAAGTAAGATAAGGCAACTGCATATGGTGGCCATTTTGCAGGACACTTTGTTTAACATATCTAACATGCAGCTGTTTTCTATTTCAAATCCATTTTGCACTTCTGTATTGCTTTGTTTGCAAATCAGACAATTAATGCTGACATCCAAGATAATTTAATAAGAACATTTCCATTTGCTTCTTTTCAATACCAGTGCAATAAAAGAGAAGAGAATCTGCTCCTAGAATTACAGGATAGGCCAGGCTTTTGCAAAGAAGAAATATTTTAGTCTTGTGGTCTTGCACTGTCTCCTTAGGAAGGAAATTCAATAATACTCAAGAGACAAAGTAAGTGCACCATCCTCTGTAGTTGAGGAACATAAAAGGCTACCTAAATACTAACTTTTAACATGTATTAGTGAACTCCTCTCTTCATATTTTGCCTTTTGATAACCTATTTCTCCTATATCCCTTGGTTCCCTGACTCCAAGTGATTTCACCAGGAAATTGAACGGTATATCAATGCAATCAAAAATAAATAATCAGGGGGAAAACCCCTTCATCCTCATCAATGAACCCAGATGAAGGTGTGAATCATGACCTGATCGGTGCTGAGGTGCAGTAGGCAGCACTGAGAACTGCAGGAGAAACTACTTTGACAACAAACAAAACCCAAACCCCAGTCCGCAGAGTAGAGGATAACAGATAGCCCATCACCGTGTGCTGTATATGACAGTATCAGATGCAGCCAGTTTAGGATGACTCACGGGTTTGACACGTCTGGACCCCTCCCTTCACAGTCAATGGGATTGAGCTCGTCCTCTGGAAAGGCATATTTCATGTAATTGTCGTATCCGAAATAGAACATTTCTTTGGCCATCGCTTTCATTTCTGCTTTCAGTGTGTCCGGGAAGGAGCTGTATCTCCGGACGTACTCGTCCTTGTTGCCATCGAAGAGGCTCAGGTAAGATCTCTTGGGTGAGTCCGCTCCAACCTTGGGACAGGTGGTCGCCGTCTCTTCATACTTAGGACCGGCTATTCGTTCAGACCACGAGTTAGCTGTCGGGTCAGATCCCTTTTCCTCTCTGAATAACAGGTCTAATTTGTGCAAATTAAAGTTGAGGTGGAAGTTGAACCCCCAGCTAACGTTGGTTCCCAGTCCTAAGGCTAACCACAACACACAGCTGAGAGAGAGTCTTAAAACGACCAGACCAACAACTATCGACCTCCATTGCATTTTTGCCTCGGGTCGGTCTTAAAACGCATAATTCACGTCCACATACCTCCCAAAGGTGCCCGAAAGTGAGGTCCGCTGTTTGCCAAGCTAAACTACAAGCACAAGGGGGTTGTGGTAGTGTAACACGTCACATACACTTCCTGTCAACAAACCAGCCCCTCCCAGATTCTTCGGTGTGATTGGTTATACTTGTGTGTCATTATTTGGCAAGAAGGGCAGACCCGGCCGTTGATTGGCCACAGCGTTGTCAATTTGGGTGCACTGCGCCAATAGAAAACAGCCACAAGAACGTTAAGAAACCGAAACACTATTTGGTTTAATTTACATCTCTAAAGATGCAAAGTTGAAAATACCAGCTACATTCAAATGGGATAAAATTATTGTGATTTGACTATAGCGGCATAAACACATTTAATGAGGACACTTTACAAAAAAGTTCGCAATTGTACTGCATCGTAGATTGTGGGTAACACTGTTATGAGTTAAAAATAAGTGTTCATCAGCCAAACTTCTTCTTATCCATAATCACTGTCACTTTATGCACGCTGACACGTATGCATGTGAAAATGATACAGTTTAGATTGTCAGCAGCTAGTTGGAACCCAAAGTTATCAAGTCAGAGAATATGTTGTACATTAACAATAAAATATTCTCATAGGCTGAATTAACTCTACTTCCAATTAAGATGAAAAGCACTGATAGGGATAGGGGGTCAAATTCAGGCGACTGTGTAACCTGTAAATTCTAATTACTACACCTACTGTGGGGTACTTTTAAAATTATGTATATCCCTAAAAGTACATATTTTTGCTAACCATGCATCATAGTATTTTGAATCATCCACAACAGTAACATGATCTGTGTAATTACTATACATATACGGCTTCCATGACAGATTATTTTTAGTTTACTTGTCTTTCCTAAAAGAAATTGATTGAAAATTAGGAATCAAAAACCAGCATAAACAATCTGTAACAAAAACAGACTTTGAATTTGGTAATACCACTTGTTTATTTAATCCACGTGGGACCAAATGTCAATGAGAAGTCAATGGGAACAAATGTATACTGTGTTTATGTACAAGGAGGCCATAACTTTATAGTCAAGTTACATACCACCCATCAGTGTTTGGATTTGTTTATGTTAACAGTTATTTTCAATGTATACAGTCTGAATAATTATAAAGAGAGTGTAATTTCAAGGGGAGGAATCAAAATAACAGTCATGTCTAAATTAAAAAGCATGCCTTTTAATTTTATATTTTTATATGCATGTGGTATTGTTCTTAATTTTACCCAGGTAGGCACACCTTTCATGCTGCTTTGCTTCAGAAGTGAGAGACATTGCACAAGGCACTTTAAATTCTAACACTCTCAGCATTAAAGCAGTACAAAGGACATAATATAACTGGGGCTATTTTACAAAGGCTAATATGAACCACACAATCCTGTACAGCTTTACTTTTAGTACATTCAGACTTTAAATAGAATCATATATTCATACACACACAACCCACATTGGTAAAAATCATACTAGATTGATATTTGTACAGACCTGCGTAAGCTGACTTACTGCACAATTCTCTAAAACAATAGTCATGTCCTGATCAAGCAAAGGGTGACAGTCATCAGATGATCACAGAGCAAAGCTTGACAGAAATTAGAACATTTACATGCCCACCCCAAACATTACCAGCTATCTTCAGGCATCATACCCTGACCGTGTGAACCACTTTTCTTATTATGCGGAGCCTTTGAGACAGGGGGTTGTTGGACACCCAATACAACGTTATGTTCTACCACTGGGTGTGATCAGGAGAAATAATGTCTGCAGAATTAAAGGTGGATCAGAAAACAGCATCTCTCTCCTGGTTAACATACAGCTTCACAAGATGTATAATGCCAAATGTATTCCTTAAATCTGGTACCAGAATTTTTAAGTAGTGCATTGTCTCGATTTGTGACACAAAAAAAAAAATCACAGCAAATTAAAAAGAAACAATGATGTGACAAGCAGAATAGTGCCGCTCGTGAGGTGAAGATGCAGCTATACATCATTGCAGAATAGTAAGGATGTGACACGACAGTAACATGGCAAATACAGGTGAAAAAAAACGTCGGCATTTTCAGCTTCTCCGAGACTTCGAGTGCTGGATGAGCCACTGAAGTGTGATATCTGGAATCAAATAAATATGCAAGATTAGAGAAACCATTCATCGGTAAGTCGTTAATAACTTAAAAAAACCCACGTGATTAAAGGGGATTTCTTTGCCAAGATCAACAGCACAAATATTTGACCTTATCAACAAAGACTAATCTTTTAGCTCATTGTTACAGAAACTGCACTGATTTCCATTTATATTTTGACAAATTTGAGGGGATTTTGTGACCTTATTTCTGAAACAGGTTTTATTCAGAAGTCCCTCCCAATAAACCCAGTTACCTCTAATCAGTCTGCTGATGAGTCAACATACGTAATAAAGATATAAAACCGTCTGAAAACACAGCGCCACAAAAAAAGGATTTATTGAAGGTAAACAATTGGAATTAATTGCAACTTGCCAATGTTGTCTTTTTCTTTGCAGGAAATGGAGTAGCAGCATATCTCCCTGTCCTGAATAGCTGCCAGATTCCTATAAAGAAAAAAAATAGTAAAGTGAAAAAAAGAACACAGGCACCTTACTAACCTGACAGCAGGGGGAGCCAGTCAACTACAAATAAAAAAACAACACTAAGTAGAGCTAAGCTTGTTTGGAAGAGGAAATAGTCCTAAATATTGCAATGTGTCAAAGAGTTTCAACTAATGTGAGACAGAAAAAAGCACCATAAGTGTTTCAAATAAAAAAACTGATAGAGATTGTTCTCCAGTAAAAATAATAAACATGGCCATTTTTGTGAAAGTCCAAATCGACAATGATATGGTGTAAAAGGTGAAGAAGTCAATATTTAGCTGTCATCAGTTAAAGATTTTTTTCTTTGTTTTCTTCTTTACTCATACTTACATTTTCTCAATGAGCTGCTTCTCATCTAGAGCAGTGGGTAGATCCCTTTTGTTACCAAGTACCAAAACCTGAAGGATGGAAATGTGCGGAAAGTGTTCAAGATAAAACCCACAATTTTTGCATTTCTGCTATCGAAATTACCCAGCGCTTTTAAGGTGAACTTGAGAGCGACACTTACCGGAATTCCTTGCAACTGAGGTTTATCTAATAAATTGTGAAGCTCGTTTCTGGATGCCTCCACCTTTTCTCGATCTGCTGCGTCAACCATGTACCTGAAAATGAGCCACATCAAAAACTCGGTGACTTGCAAGCAGCGCTAGTTCTCCTTCGTCTGAATGCTCAGTCATTCATATGAAAGTAGTGAAAGGTGATGGATGCTCACACAATTGCATTAACTCCCCGGCAGTACCGCTCCCACATGCTCCTGAACCTTGGCTGCCCTCCTATGTCCCAGATCTACAGAATGGACACAAGATGCTCTATTAGGGAAGTTATCGACAATGCAAACACTCTGTTCTGATAAAACCAGTCTGCTGTTGCCATATCATGAGCCAAACTTCTTAACAGCAATGGTATTAAGAAGCAGAAATAAAATAAAATCGAACCTTGATGGTGACGTTTCCTTTTGCAACTTTCCTCATGTTGAACCCAACTGTTGGGATCATATCTTCACTGAAATGGCCAGACTGAAAGAAGAAAAAAACATTTAAATATGTGAGGAAAAACATTACATGATGAATCTTCCTCCTCCAAACAAGTGTCATTTGATTTAATAGTTTTTGTATAACAATTGCTTTGGCAAAGGCATTAACCTTCTCATATAAGATAAACTTAAGTTCTTCTAATAAATTTCTGAACTCCACATCTTTTCCAGCAAAGGAAGCAGATTTAAATGCTATATTACAGCTTACTATGTTTAAATGTCCTCAGCCAACTACAACATGATCATCATAAAAAGCTTGGTTTATAGCTTCGTTTTTAATCATTCACAAGTCATTATCAAAACATGTGCATTTTTTACTGTATCCCTACAGCTAGGGCTGGGCGATAATTCGATAACGATATATATCGAAAATAGACGTGCGTGCGATAGGAAAAAAAAGAGGGTCGATATAAATTCGATAGAGAAAACACTCTTCTTTTTTCATTACAGCCTATCATGTGGCTTGATACT
>JAVQJG010017619.1:0-11971 GCA_036024015.1 Craterocephalus amniculus | reverse complement strand
TCCAACACTCCCTCCAAGGACCCCAAAAAGGGTGGGTACTCTGAACTGCCGCTCGGTGCATAAGCACAAACAACAGTCAGGACCCGTCCCCCCACCCGAAGGCGGAGGAAGGCTACCCTCTCGTCCACCGGGGTAAACCCCAACACACAGGCACCAAGCCGGGGGGCAACCAATATGCCCACTCCTGCTCGGCGCCTACAGTGAGCAACTCCAGAGTGGAAGAAGGTCCATCCCCTCTCAAGGACTCGGGTTCTAGAGCCCAAGCCATGTGTTGAGGTGAGTCCAACTATATCTAGTCGGAACCGCTCAACCTCGCGCACCAACTCAGGCTCTTTCCCCGCCAGAGAGGTGACATTCCATGTCCCAAGAGCCAGCTTCTGCAGCCGCGGATCGGACCGCCAGGGTCCCCGCCTTTGGCTGCCGCCCGATTCACACTGCACCTGACCCCTACGGCCCCTCCCATGGGTGGTGGGTCCACAGGAGGGGGGACCCATGTTTCTTCTTCGGGCGGAGCCCGACCGGGCCCCATGGGCAAAGGCCCGGCCACCAGGCACTCGCCTCCGTGCCCCACCCCCGTGCCTGGCTCCAGGAGGGGGCCCCGGTGACCCGCTTCCAGGCAAGGGAAACCGTGGTCCATTTATGTTGTTCATCATAGGGGTGTCTGGGCCACTCTTTGTCTGGTTCCTCCCCTAGACACCTGTTTGCCATGGGTGGCCCTACTAGGGGCATAAAGCCCCCGACAACATAGCCGCTAGGATCATTGGAACACTCAAACCCCTCCACCACGATAAGGTGGCAGCCCAGTGAGGGGCCTAAACAGAATGAATAGCAAAAATAAATAAATATTACAGTTGAAAATGACTGACAACAGAAGGATGTGACAATCTTGATTACATAACACTTATGTTGCTGTAGAGTTTCGAAAATATTACCAAAATATCCCACAGCTTATATTTTTGCATATATTTCTGATTACTGCCCCTCAGTGGCAGCAAAATGATAAAACATGTGCGGACATGTGGAAGGGATCTTTGAAAAGTGGCACAAAGAGATATGTTTTGACCTTCATGAGAATTTTAAAGCTATTGATGGTAATTCTTATTGAAACACTTGTATGGGTTGTATTTCCATCATGCTGTTTGTTGGGTTAGTGCTTTAATGAATCCACAGTGGGTAATATTTTAAAGGATAAGAGCAAAACCATCTATGGCCGAATAACATGTGCATGAGACAATTCAGCCATCTAAAAGTTACAGAAAAGTAACTCTAGAGGACTGATATTCATTACTTGTGATAAGGCTGTTATTAATAGAGAATTTGTCACAGTATTTTTCTATATTTGAAGTTATGCTCCATATATTTCCAATCTAAAATCAAAACACTCTACCCTTTTGTGCATGTTAAGGTTTAGGGTTTCTTTCTTTTTGTTTAAGAAAAGCTCAGATTTCATCAAATGTCTTTTTGTGATGATTTATTTTGTCGATTCATTTAGCACCATGACACTGAGTTCCTTTCTTTATGTCATTACATTAATAATGGATGAGATTTATATTTAGTTTTGTTGAAGCACTTTGTAGAGTTTTTTGTAATTTAATAATTAAATATAGTTCTTTTGATTTAAACTTGACTGGTTGGTTTTTGTTTCTTCTTATCGCTTGCTTAGGTTGTTGTACCTTTATGGTGCAAGGGACACATTATAAGAGACATAAAAAATATTGCTTTGATCATAAAGCTTCCAAATTTGATATCCTCACAACAAAATGGCATCTCAAAGAGTTATGTCTCCTGAGAGCTAAGCTGAAAGAAGAATAAGGGATTTTTAAAATATTTATTTTGTTTTGAGCAAGTACTATATGTACAAAAATTGATATTCTATCCACAAATAAAGCTAACAAATCGCAACAGACAGAAAGCTACATACTTGCCATGCTCTTGGCTATATGATGACTAAGATATGTTAAAAGTAAAGCCACTACTTATACTCTTTGCTTAGAGGTTTGTTTGTGGTGTCCATCTGCTCTTGAAGAAAATATCTGTCAGCAGGAAACTAAAAAGATCTTTAAGTGGGTCTAAGCCAAACAACCAAACCACTCCTTTTAGTAAACCAACAAGTAGATTTTCAGACTGCATTGTCTTATGTTTCACTGAAGCAGCTTCCAGACTTGCATCGAAGTCCATCCACTCTGTTTGCCAGAGTTAACTTTTCAAACATCTTTGCAGACCTTTTACAAAAAGTTCCCAATAAGTTGATGGATAAAACATCTTTGTGTTGCGACCTGTCCAGAACATTTTTTCTGTGTTCAAGAAAAACAACCTGCTGCAGCATTTCCGCTTTTATGGTGACTGCCTGGTAAATGTCCGCTACAGCTCCGAGGTAAAGAGCGGAACATTTGTCTGAATGCAGACACTATAAAAGACAGCATTACCACTTTTCAGTGCAAGTCTGAAAAGAGGCAAAACATGGATGAAATCCAGAGGAAATCTCTAAAGTTGCATGTTTCTTTCAGTACAGTTGAAGTGCTGCCAATCTGCTGCTGACAGTGCAGAAACATTAACACTGATGATGGTGATGATTACTGAAACTCCCTTTTTCACTGTGATGCTCATGTTGGTGACAAAATGTACCCACCCTCAACCAGTCAGCATACAAGCTAAACTTTTGCATCAACTACATCAATGATCCATGATGCTGTGCTAACGTTGTATAGATGAAATACAAAGAAGAAAGGATGGTCATACTTTCACAGCATCATGTAGCAGAGGAAAACTCCTGGAGTCAAAGTGGGTGTGAAGCAGCAGGAAAAGTGAAGGAAGACAGTTGGAGGGAGGGATGGGCTCATGTATATACGGTATACTTGCCTTGGCCCTGTAAACACTGCCTTTGCTTCTGGATGTACATCTTGCGTTTCCCTGCTTAAGGCACTTTGGATCTTTGAGAGCGTACCTTGGGCATACTGAGTTAAAACAATTTCATCACATCTTTTCTGTTTTTGATTGATTTCTTTCTCTGTCCACCAGTTTCACCAGTGCAGAGAAGAATCAACGGGAGAACTTGAGCAGCTCTACAGGTAATGAGAGCTGTTTTGTTACCAATTACTATCTTATATATATCACTCCTGCAGCCAAATCACACCAACCAAACACAACAAACAACAGCTGGCCGAATGACTGACATCAAACTGTCAGCTACTCTGCAGTCGCCTGGCAACCACCAGACAAAAAACACATCTTTCTGCCCTGTTTTAGTGTGATTAGGTTTCTTCCAAGATTTAGAATAGCTATCCTTGTAACTTCTGTGCTTTTGATAAAAAAGACTTTCTCTCAGTTTGTTTTTGGCTGGACTCTGATCTGTGAGGCACCATTGTGTTTACACTGCGATTGAGAGGTGGCTCCATCATGGACAATTAATCATTGGTACGCATTAGTGATTACTTTGATGGTAAGGAGGTTTAAGAATTGTAAGTCTATTATTATTAATCAAGGATGCAAGTCCTTATTAGTTAAACATGCATAGATTACATGTTGTTTATTCCATCTGCTGCACAACAGCTACTTTATTGTTGTTTGTTGAATTCATTAACATGTTCTTTAGCTGGCTTATAACCATATCCAATGGCAAATGATTACATTAACTTTCATTTTTGCAGTCAATCAAATCCAAATATCATGTTCTCTTAGAGATACATTGTAAATCATAATTACATTTTAAAGTATCTTATAACAAGATTAGAGATTAGATCATCTGTATGACTCACGATAACCCGTTTAGTATTGTTGTCATGAAATAAACCATAAACCATGCTTAAAAAATGAATGATAATTCACTGGCTATATACAGTAGTTGTAAGGCCACGAGTTTTAGTCACAAATTCAGGGAAATTGTAAAACGTGTGAGATCTTATTTGTAAAAATGTGAGTCGGGGGATACCAGGGTTAAACTTGGGCTGGTTTATGAGGCAACTCCAACGCCAGGTGATCTATACACTGGACCCAGGCATCCAGCAACAACAAAGCCAGGCATTTTCTTTGTCTTTTGTTGCTCCTGAAATGCAACATTTCTTTGATGGGTTAGTGACCGTGCTGCTCTGGTCTGTTGTCTCTGCTATCAGGGAAAATTCTGACAGAAACAGCTGAAACCGCCCCCAAACTGAAGTCTGGTGGCGAAGGTGATTACTCCTCAGCTGGTGCAGCAGCTAGCTTCAGGGTTCCTTCTCTTAACCTAGCAGTGGTGAAGCAGACTCTGGACTCTGCTGTTAGAAAAGTTGCGTGGTGTTTATTGCTAAAGCTTGTAGCAAAAACATTCACTGCTAAACGGGCAGCTTCTCACCACTAACTTTCTCTGCTCTGATGTTCTGCTCTGCCTCAGACCTGTCTATGCATCAAACCAGCTGATGCGCATTTCCGTCTCTCCCCCTTTCTAGCTCGACCTTAAAGGGGCCACGCTGTTCCTTAGGGAGTGCTTTAATGTACACCATGTCTATGTGCAAACAAACTGTAATCCAAAAAAAAGCAAACAACTGAAAACAGTCTACTATCAACAAAATCTGACAGCTTTGTGCTGATCGATTTGCCGATGAGCCGTGCACATCCAAAATATGTCTTGGTGTTGTGCTTAATGAAATGTTTTCTGTTTTGTTTAGGTTTCTTTTTTTGCAATTTGTTTAATGCTGAGTTTGATTCATTTTTCAGATTTTGGTTTTGTTCTTTTTTGTCCAGTGTTGCATTGTATTACATCTCAGTGAACACAGCAGAGATTGCAGAGAAAACGTCAGGACAAAAGCTTATAGAAAAAACGTTCTTATTTCCTACTTTCCTCCTGTAAGTGTATTTGCATTGCTTCTAATTGCTTCTGTGTCCTCGTCTTAGGGTTGGGATTTTGTATTGCCTTTTAAATATTTTAACTCACTAAAATATATCCACTGACTAATCTGTCAATGAAGAAATTTGGGCAGACTGTCACAGCAACACACATCGGCTCACATTTATCAAGAAATAACATTAATTCAAGATTCTGCTGTTGATCAAACAGTCTCAACATTAATGTGCCTTCTATAATGTCTGAAGCGTGATCCATAATGGCATCTAAGACTGCTTTATAGTGAGAATTTAAATTTGCATTTATGGCTAATATTGGTGAAGATAGCTCAACTTTATTTTTAGACTTCAACATTAAATGATCTTCAGTGATAAATATCCTTTGATAATCAACCCTTGATTTCCACAGTCCTGCCTAGAAGAATGTAAATCTAAAGGGTGCGGCCAACAGAAGGAATTAAGATGGGTCCTCTTTGCAATAAATACAACCAAAGTTAAAGTAATACATTTTGCATCCACTCATGAGTAAGAGCGGCAACGTCAATAAATCTCCTGCCAGCCCTTCCCAGATGTTTAGGTAAGCCCTGATGTCAATCAACTAAGAAGGTCGCCTTTGGTGTCAAACGCTTTTTTTTATTTTTAAAGATGGGTGCATATGCGCAAACAAGGGCTTAAATCCTTTTTCCCATTTCACTATTAGTGGTTTTTCTCGTCACTGTGCCGAAGACTCTGGCTTACATGAGTCAGGTACAATAAATACACCCGCTTCATGAGGAACAAGCCTATAAGCACGACATTAAAACAGGCTGTTAAAGCACACTGCTGATAATCACAACATTAATTAGAGTAATTAGGAAAGTTTTTTTGGTCTAAATGCTTTTTTGTATGTATGGTGGGACTGGGAATGTCAACGCCACACAGAGAAGGAATAATAAATTAACTCAGGTCTCATGTTGTGACTTTCCTGCCTCTCCCCTCCAGCCAGGTTGTTTTTTAATGATGCCAGGATATTTTACACAACAGCAGTTTGAGATCCAATAAACAAGACTGAATAAACGGCTCTTTAAGGTTTTGAAAGTGAATTTGTGATTTTTAACAGTTAGCAGGACCATGTGTGGACATCGCGTCATCCTCTTGTATTCTGTGTAAATGGTGGTCAACTTTCAAAACTGGTCTTAAAACCCATTTTTATTCTTTGGCTTTTAGCCAGCAAGATTTAGTTTTTAATTGATTTTTTGTAAATTATATTTAGAATAGAGGCTTTTTAAATGTCTGATCTTTTTTATTCATTTCTATCTTTATTTTGTTCATATTACGATTTTACTCGTGTACAACACTTTGTTCAGTTTGGTTGTTTTAAAGTGCTTTAGAAAAAAAGTTTGTAAGGTAACTTCAGAAATGACTAGTAAGCTGGCCACCCAGTAAGAAGCGAGAAAGATATGTTAAATGTAGTATACCCACACCAACCAACCCACCCGCCTTTCTTTTTTTTCTTTGATCAGGTGTTGAAGTTGCATGTTTAGCTGAGCTGAGCCCACACCTGCCCATAGCCACAGCTGGCGTTGCTGCCACTTGAGGCAGTTTATCAGATTTTGTGCAGCTATCTCTGGAGACTCTTAAAGCTTTATATTCTCTAGGACCAGTAAACAGACTTTGATATGTTAACTCGTTGGAGTCCTACTGTAAGAGGTGGAGGATCAGCTCATTTGACCCCTGCAAGCCTCAAAGAGTTTAGACAACAACACTTAAAAACATAACTGCTGGACAACTTGACCCTGCTGGTCACTTCATAAACATAATATTGTGTCAGACGGAGCTTCTAAGACTTCTTCTGTCCTTTAAAACTCCACACGCAAGTGATCAACCTCCTCTGTGCTTTCATATTGTTTTGCAGCTCAGTGAACAGATGCGGGGAAATGATGGCTCTGCTGTTATTGCTTAGAGGATGAACAGAACAAAGTAGTGGGGGAAAGAAGTGAACATTTCTCCAGCATATAATGCCCCTGAAGCCACAAAGTTGAACACCATGGAAAACTGTGCAATTTATCAATTATTTTGTTATGATGCAAACACATTCGGAAACGTATGTACTGAGTCATTCAACAGTGTGGGGATTATATAGTCCCTCGCTGAAATGGGACGAGTAACAGTGAGCCCTGCAGCTAATACTGCAGGATGCTTTAACATCAGCCTTCCCTAAATTCAAAATGCCCTTCTCTGCGGGTACAACATAGAATAAACACTTCAGACCAGCCTGTGCTGTCACAATTATCCCTCAAGGATTTGACTTCATATTTCCTGTGGCCTTAAATTTTATAGAATGAGTCTTCAAATTGCACAAACATCAATGATAAATGTTATGCATGGGTGTAGATTAGCTTTGTATCATCCTTGTAGAAATTAATTTTGTGTCTAAGGAGTTGTACAGTAAGATGACAGTAAAGCATTAATTATATAAATGGACCTCATATGTAACAATGTTCCACAGTGCTTCCAAATGAAAGTTACACCTTAAATGTAACACTTTCTGTAAACTCAAACTTTTGCTTAAAGGTTCCTTTTGTATTTATAGTGTTTGATTCTCAAAGAAGGATAAAAGAGAGGCGGTTTTCTGGCTGGTTTATCATCTGTCAAATTATGCTGATCGGTTGATCATCATGTTTCATTGGCAATTTTTGCAAAACTAAAAGAGCCAACACAAAAAGATTAGAAACTGAGTGAAACTGAAAACACAAACATACAGACACCTATGTATGTGAATCACAATAAAGACAAAAATATGAGGATAAAAGGTGTAAGGTTGGAAGCAAGAGCACGTGAAAGTGAGGTTGGCTTCCAGGCAAAGGGTAAAGTTAACCAAATTCAGCCATCAAGTGGACATTTTTGTAGCCTTTGGTGAGTTCATTTATTGTATATTGTAAAGAGCAATTTACATTAAAATAATATGATGCTTTTCAGAAAAATCATGAGAAGTGCTAGTGCTGTTGATGTGGAATTGGTTCAAATAAACTGCTGTGTGTTAAGTTTCTATAGTTACATCATCACCACTGCTGATTCACTGCTTGTCTTCAAAGTTTTCCATCTAGCTATTTCTCAAACAGAACCTGCTTCTCAAATCCTGGATGTTGTCATCTTTTAAATGCACCAGCGACCTGTTCAAAAGGGTTCACGATCAAGACCATGTGCCTTTGTAGACCAGGAGACTTCTCTGCTATAGGCTACCCTTTCCAAGAAATCAAATAACTAATGTTCCTTATGTATCTTTTTACTATGATTTGTGAATCAGCTGTCAGCTTTCTCAAATGATTCTCATTTTGCTTTTTCACATAGGCTAAAACAACTGCTTCACTTTGATTACGTGAGGTCTTTTTTGTTTGCTTGTTTTTTTCATATGTTCTCTGTAAGGACAAAGACAAAAACCATGGTTTGTGAGTTAAAAGGAAGCTTGTTAGTGTTTGAGCAAATTCAGATTTAGAGAGCTAGGTAAGCACAACCAATCCTCCAAATGACGAAGCTGAACTGATTCTGGCACTGCTGTGTCGCGCCATGCTTGTATCCTTTCAATTATCTCCCTACAGAAAAGGCAAAGTCACAGAGCGGGTCCATGCCACATGGATAAAGATACCCTCATTTCTTTTTCATTTCTAGGACAAATTATTATTCAGCAAACCCATTTTACAGGTGTAAAGTAGCAGTCTTATAATGTTTTTGTAAGTTTTTCTTGCCAGCAATTCATCTCTGACAGGTTCCATTTCATAAAGTAATCAGAAAACAACATCATCTGTTTTTTTGTTTTTCACCATTTTGAATAAACAGCACTGCCATGAAAGCACATAATTACATTAGTGACAGGTCTTCGTTTTGAGGTCTTGCAAATTAAGATTGTGGGAAGGTGAGGCAGAACCTGCAGAGGCTTAACGGGATTTAACTATCATACATACTATTTAGTTGTTCCACATTTAGAAACATGTCAAGACATCTTCACAAATGATGTGATGACATTACAAAAATAGCAATAATTCAGATTCATTTCACAAAAATAATGATGAAACTTGTTTTGCCAAGTCAGACTTGCCAATTTTGTCAAAAGAATTTACACCACTAAATAATTAGTTTGTTTTTGCTCCATTATCTGCTCTCAGAAACAGTCAAAGCTAACTCACAAGGCCCTGCAGTTCACCCAGTGACTCCTCCTAAAGCTCAGTCGAGGAACAACTGAAGCTTGAATATCCCATGTGACTGCAGATCTTATACCACACATTGCTTTTTAGGTTTAGATGCATGAAATCACATTCCCCAGTCTATATCACACGCCGCCAGCCGTTTCATTTAAAAAGGGAAAAAGGAGGAACTTGAAAATCACATCAGTCCTGAGATTGTATTAAAGCATAACTGGCTGACAGGAGACAGAAATTTCTGTGCTGACTATTTGGATGAATGAATAGACAAGAGCAGCTCGGTTTGGTCCTACAAGGGCTGCAGTCCTGCAGGTTTTCAGTATGTCGCAGCTCCAACACACCTGACTCAAACAAAAGCCTGTATAGTTCCACACATTTATTGGAGTAAGGAGTGTTGGAGCAGGGATACACTGTGGCCATCTTGAGTATACCTTGTATACACCCTTTTCCTTATTTATACATACATCAATTAACTGCTTCAAGAGGGCAGAAAACATGAGAATAAAGTGAACTAGGTTTTGTGTCTGTCTTTACTAAGCAAATTAAAACACTGGAAGACAGTATTTGACTCTACTGATAATCAACACAATAAGGCCAGCCAACAAGGAATAAGTGTTCAATGGCTTTCCATGAAGAAACACCAGCGAGCAGCTTGGATTTTTGTGATTGGCTGTACGAAACAGAGGCACTTCCCAGGCACCGGATACGCATTGCTCATGTCTCTGACTGGCCGTCTGATACAACAAAGATGTGGACTTTTATCCATCTGTGAACATGACGAAGTTTAAACAGAAAACTGAATAGGGTGTGTAACATGAGTCCTTCAGTACAAAAGACTAGGGGAGTCATTGAGAAAGCATTACAGCATTTTGATGATGAGAAATTAATTGTGAAATTAAATATATATAAGTAAATACAATCTGAAATTCAACAGTTAATTCATATAGAAATAATTGTTGTTTGCAAAGCAATTTGCAACAGCACATTTTAATTTGAAATACTGCTGGACCACGGCGGCTCTAGAAATGGACATAGTAGATGCCACTGTATGCAACGGGTCCGGAAAGCAGAGTTTTAAGGTTGAAAAGTTATAGAACGGGCCATTAGCAGATCAGAATAAGTTCTGGGAATTGAAAATAATACTCTTTCCTTCAGCTTCTTTTTTTTTGTTTCAAAGATGATTTGCTCTGTTCAGGTAAGGAACATCAAGCCAAAAGCTTCATTTGCTCTCCGGATGTAGTTTTGTGCAGGCATGTGCACAAATTATAATAAGAGGTCAAGCTGACACAGGCACCACAACAGGACGGGGTGATGCTTGGAAATTTGAGGGGGCCGGCTCAATGTTAGATGGCCTGCCGACCTGCTGAGTTTTATGGACTAGTCAGATCAATAAACAATTGTGTAAGTCCAAAAACCAGTCAGCCCATGGGGAAAATGGCCAGTGTGCCAGATGGCCGGTCCATCCCTGGAGAGCTGTAACGGATGAATATATCTCAGGTAATGAAGACATTTAACAGTGTTTTGTTGACGTTAAAGCGCCCTAAGAAGCACTAGGAATAATACTGCTTGTCTGGTAACTTATCTAATTGCCACAGGGCATCACCTCTGCGTTGGATTTCCTTTATTAGTTTTCCAAGCCCAAACGAGGCTCATTAGCTGGCCCGCTCTAATTAGAGGACATATATCAGAACACTCTGGGGTTTCTCACATTGCATGCTGGGAAAAATGAAATGCTATTAATCAATCTGGCCTCCTGTTCAATGTCCAGGACAGTGGAATCAACCAAAATCCTGATTGAGAAATTGATGCAGAAATGAGATTCGTAGAATTCTCAGAAAACAAGGATAGAAAGCAATGGAGCTTTGCAAATGTGCTTTGGTGGAAAGGTTCTGAGGTCACGTGAAGCGAGGTCTGTTGTACTGCTTCTGTCAACACTTGCTTTGGGTTCTGTTTTTTTATTTTTTTAAATTAATCATTTTGAGTTCTGTCTGTCCTGTTTTATTTTGTATGTATTTCCCATTGTGTATTCTGTTCCCTGCTGGTTTAATTATCGAACTCCCTTCACCTGTTTCTTCTTGTCCTCAGTGTATTTCTCAGCTTTACATCAGTGGTTCCCAACCTTTTTTCACATCAGGACCCACTTCATGTAAACACTAAAAAAGCTGTGGACTCCATGAAGCCAAATTTACATTAACATCAAATAGCAGAAAAATTTAAAATATGTACTGTGCGCGGACATTAATCACAATGGTTTTGAATGACCAATTGGGACTCCCTTTTCTTTTCAGGGGTCCCCCAAAGGCGTCCCAGACCCCAGGATGCGAACCACTGCTGTACATAGAAACAATGGCAATGGTGCACTGTACCCACACCAGAGTAATCTCCTGCAGATGTCCAACAGGACTCGAAAAGGGAAATACTCTCAAAGATCATAACTTTTTGATTTGTAATGCAATAATTCTCAAATTTCAAAGGCAGCAACACCGGGATGCTGCATACCGGTGCGCACCCTCCTCAAGCAGTTTTCAGCTCAAAAACTTCCAATCGCAGGATGAATTCCTGCATTGTCCTATCTGCATTTGGTCTGAGGGACTTGTGTTCAATCAAATGGCTGGATTTTATCCTTGTACAACAAAGTCACCATCCTACCTACTGTAACAAACATGTTACTACTTGTATCCTCCACTCTTCATAAAGTAATTAGTATCCAGTATCAGTATTCCAATCTCCTGATCTCCTAGGACTAAGCCCCCACCCTCTAGAATTCCCTCCCACAACTTATCCATGACATTATCAAATCCAATTTAAAATCCCATCGGTTTCTGTGTCAGATTTTATTACTTACATTTTATCTGTGTTGTGTTTTTACTTTTACTTTTACTTTGTTTTATCCTGTAAAGCAGCTTTGACTTTTATAGAAAAGTGCTCCGTAATGATAATAATAATAATCATTATTACAATCATAATAATTATTATTA
>JAVQJG010017604.1:0-11986 GCA_036024015.1 Craterocephalus amniculus | reverse complement strand
GGGATATAATAAAAATATTTGACATTGCCACCTCAACACTTAAACACTTACCAGATTGCTCTGTTGGTGGGGGGAGGCTCTGCAGATCATTCATTTTCTGCATGGGAACCCGTAACCGCTTCTTCGCCGGCACTTTGGTTTTTTTGTCCATCCTCTTAATGATAAAATAACTTTATTTGTCACTTTCCTTTTTACAGCTAGCAAACCATACTATCGCATCCATGCTGGATAAAAATGCAGTCCGGGGTATACAGGGTATTTGTCAATAGTTAATATACCTACAGCATGTCATAGTGGAAACTAATTTTTAAGATTTATGCTAACATCAATTCTTGGACAGAGACCATTAACGTTACCTCCACGTTCCACTATCATAACAGCTAAATATTTCACCTATACACAAATTCACGTATTTGACCAACTGATATAAATTATGAATAAATTCTTACCTCAGTCTCAGCGAATAGCACTTGCAACATCAAAACAACACTTTTCTCTCTTGCATTTTTCCCCTTCAACGTTCCCGCACTTGCACGTTCAAAATCAAATTATTGCAAACCCCAATGGATTTGGACGGTTTCTTCTTCGTCGTCGTCTTTTTTTCCGGTAGGCTAAATGGCACGTAACACATTGCTGCTACCAACAGGTCAGGCTTGGCTGAAAAAGTTTTCGAAATTTAAAACGGTTTGGAAACAAGATTACCGATTTTGATGGGTTATTTCGTCCCATAGTGAATGAAGTAAATATTGGACAAATTTTTCACAAGATGTTTTCGTAGCATTTTGACTCGAGAATGGCAATTTTCAGAGGAGACACGCCAGGAGAGAAGGAACTGTGTTGAGGACATGTCTCTCGCACTAACAAACTCTCGTGAGATTTGACACAAAACTCCATGGACCCGCCATTGGTGAAAAGGAGGGATAATGCTAGCGTGCATGATTATTTTGGAGGGTAAAACTGACAGCACAGCATCTAAAGAAGACCGGCGAAAAGTAAGTAATAGCGTTCTTGTTTTAATGGGCTCTGAAACAGGATTCTTTCCAATACAGCAACGTCACCGCGTTGTGACAATGGAGTAAGCTATGCCACATTCAGCGCGCAACCAGCCAGCTATGATGCCTAGCTGCACCTAGCCGCTCCCACCATATGTGTACTGGCAGAACGTTTATTTATTAAAGTTATTGCAACTAACTAATAAATGTATGTTTACATATCTCTTAGACTTAAGGATATTCCTCTCCTCTGTAGTACTTAACAGTGCAGTAGTCAAGTAAGATAAAAAAAAAAAAGCTCTAGATTATTTCTGATATCTGTCATTGATATAAGTCTTAATCTTATTGTCTAATCCAAGGATAAGCATGGAAAAGGAAGCGATAAGATAAATTTGATCTCGTCTATCCCAGAAGGAAATCATAATGGTATGAAGAAATTAACAGAGACAATTGAAAGTTGAACAATATAAAATTGACACTTGCTAGATTTTTTTTCTATTTACTAAAGATTTACTAAAGAGTAAATGGAAACCTCTATACTGAACAACCACTTGATGCCTCATCATAATATAAAGTTTTAGTTTGACAAAAAGTTCCACTGTACATTCCAGCAATTTGTGTCTGTATTATATAGTATTGGAGTGTCAAAATGACCAGACCTAAACCAGGAAAACGATGGAGGAGGGCTTGTAATGAAAAAAACCAAAATAAAAGACCGAGAAGGACCACACAATTGGTGAGTAACCTGACATAGCCATGCTGCAGCAAACTTGCAGCAGATATTCTAGTTAATAACTTATTTTCCTCCCTGCAGCCACCAATGTTCATGTGGAGACTGATCATCAATATTTAGGTAAGTGAAATATGTGATAAGCTTCCAGTTTGGCCGGAGTCTGCGTTATTCACATGTTCACTCTAACCCCCTATATTTGAACTTTTTAGGTAAACTATGTATGAACATCATCTGTCACAGCTCTAACAGGACAACGTTACAATCCCTCTGGCTGGTGCTATTTAGTGGTGGAAGGATGATATGAAAGTCTGGCCAAAAATAACATACATATTAGCTTCCCTCTTAGCTCTGTCCTGTCTGATGAAGAAGCAATGAAGCAATGATTCATTCCTTTATCATTTAGTAATGTCCGTACCTAAATTGTTGGTGCTTTTAACTAACGCTAGGTTAACACCCGCAATCTAACTAATGCTAGGTAAACACCAGCTGTCTAAATCCACATTACATTTTAAGTCACTCAATATTGCTTGTAAAAGTGCTCCTGTCCTGTGTTCAAATACAGTCGTACCTGATGTTGTGAGGCTGCTGTCTAACCCTCTCAGCAGCTGGGGTCTTTTCTTTTTTGGATAGGTTTTTCACATCCGAAACACAAAGTAGGATGCAGGTGTTCCTAGGTGGGCTTTTTGTAAACAGAATTGAAGAAACACGTTTTTGGTGGTTTCTTTATAATTGTTTCTACATTTGCCCTCTCAGGAATAAGGTGAATAGATAGACAGATAGATAGATAGATAGATATCTACCTACAGATGGTCAAACCAAGCATGGCAATGTTGTTTTCCCTTATTGCAGTAGAGAAATCTTAGTTATCTAAGCATGTATAATTAATGTTCTTTGAACCTTTCACTTTTTAAGTTAAGGCTCCTAGTAACATAAGGTTGTATTTATTTCATATGCAGCTCTTTTTCAATATTTTGGCATTCAGAAAAAGGTGTTAAGCATTGCTTTATGTCTACTTCTGTGTCAGGAGGTCACACCACGGGGGGCATGCCTCCAGCAGGAAACCAAAATGCTGCACTTCAGGGTGATTGTGTCCAACATCCAGGTTTCCATGCAGGATGTACCACATTCACTCTGGAACATCAAGCCTCTTACGACCTGCCAGGTACACTCACTCTCTCTCATCTGTTCGTCTAATGATGTATAGTAAATTTTGCAGATCCTGCAAAAATGTGACAAAATGATTTTAAATTAGTTTAGTATTGTGATATACAAGCTGAGACTATATAAATTTGGGGTTGGACCTTATTGATTTTTATTCTAATTCATTACCAGCGCAAGGAAGCGTGCCACAAGAGAGTATGCCATCTATTGACTCCGTCAAAGACGTTGAAGAGCCATCTTCCATGTCAGCCTTCAAAGATTTTCCTGATGGCGTATCAACTGACCTACATGGCAATGCTGAGTGTACTCCATCTCAATCATTTGAGGAAGCTCTCCCTGATATGGGGGTTTGGACATATGATGATGGATATGTGTTCAGTGAGGGATTTGAAGAGGGTTTTAGTGAGGAGTGTGTAGAAGCTTCAAATTTTAAGGACACAGCAGACAAACCATTATATGACAATGCACCAATAACTGTGGCAGAGTGCCTTTTAATAATCATTGGTTACGTGAATTGTCATAAAGTAACTGATAAGGCCCTTAGTGATTTGCTTAAAATGTTAAAGTTGCTTTGTCCTGATAGTCTGAATACAGACTGCTTAAACAGTGTACAGAAGTTCAAAGAATTCTTTTTCTCTCACTCTGCATCATCCCCTATTGTGTTGCATAATTATTGCAGTAATTGTTTTGGGTCAATAGAAGGTGAACAATTAGAATGTCAGTCTTGTGGGACTAGTGTGTCAGAAGAAAGTTCTTCATCCTTCATAGAAGTTCCAATTGAGGCTCAAATAAGGTCATTATTTCTTAAGCCAGGTTTTCAGGAGAAGCTTAACTTTTAGATTAAGCAGGAAGAAGACGGATCTTAACAACATTGAAGATGTATATGATGCAGAAGTTTACAGACAGCTTGTTGATAGGGGTGGTCCTCTTAGCGATCCTAAAAACATATCACTTACTTGGAACACAGATGGGGTACCCATTTTCAGATCATCCAAGTTTTCAGTGTGGCCTTTTTACTGTATCATTAATGAATTAAGCTTCATTGAACACACTAAAAGAGAGAATATGATATTTGCTGGACTTTGGTATGGAGATTCAAAACCGTCCATGATTACATTTCTTAGGCCACTAAGTGACACACTGTGTAAACTGGCAGACAGTGGAATTCTAGTGCAACCTGCAGAGTTGACATCTGAACCTTTTTTGTGTAAAGTGTTCACCATTGCTGGAACATGTGACCTGCCTGCTAAAGCCTTAGTTCTTAATTCAGTGCAATATAATGGGAAATTTGGATGTCATAAATGTGAGCAGCCTGGAGAGACAATAAGAACAGGGGAAAGGGGACATGTCCATGTATTTCCATACCAAAACAGAGATCCAAAAGGGTCACTGCGCACAAATGAAAACTTTGCTCTTGACATGAAAATGGCAAATTAGACCAAAACTACTGTTAAAGGGGTGAAGGGTCACTGTTGGCTTAGCAAACTCAAAAGTTATAACCTTATCGAAGGCACTGCCATAGATTACATGCACTCAGTCCTTCTTGGAGTAATGCGCCTTTTGATGGTTCTGCGGTTTTCTACAGAGTTTTCTCGTCAGCCCTTCAGCATGGCAAAAAAAGCCAAAAAAATTGACAGGCGATTTCAGGATATCTCTCCTCCATCTTCAGCTCGATATCCTCGATCAGTGTCATCTCACAGAATGTTTTTTAAAGCATCAGAATATCGGGATCTTTTGCTCTTCTATGGACCAGTTGTTTTTCGTGGAATTCTTGCAACACTGTACTACAATCACTTCCTTCTTCTAAGTGAAGCCATTTTCATTTTGTTGATGGAATCCATATAATTTGAACAGATTGATCATGCTGAAAAGCTATTGTGGAACTTTTGTTCTCAAATGGCAACACTGTATGGTGAGCGGTATGAAACCGCAAATGTGCATCTTCTTGTGCACCTAGCAGACAGTGTCAGAGCCCTTGGCCCATTATGGACTCATTCATGTTTCCATTTTGAAGATAAGAATGGTTATTTGTTGAGGCTCACACATGGCACTCAAAATATACCTATGCAGATGGTTCATGCTGTAAAACTTGTGCAGTCTATTCCTGTTATTTCACAAACCATAAAGCCAGGGAATGCCATTGCTGATTTTTACACACGGATGACTACAGAAGACAGTTTCTGTCCGGAAAACGATTTGTCAAGGACTAAATTATATGGAGCATCTAATGAACTTGAACTTGACACAGTTCTCCTGTCTACATTGGAACAACATGCTGATCACCGCATCAGTTCTAAAACAGTAAGGATCTTTCACAGGGCACAAGTTAAGAGAAACAATCTCACATCGAAACACTTTGGGAAAGGCAATAGAAGAAATAATTTTACAGTTGCTTTTTCTCTTGAAGGACAAACAAAGTATGGACAGATTGATTTCTTCTTTAGCTCAGAACATTCAAGTTCCAAATGGGCCCTTGTTCATGAATTCAAATATGCTGGGTTTTCTTTGCTGCAAGATGGTTTAACAAATGGTATATGCAGACATGTTGTTCCCCTTTTGGAAACCTCTGCCAGTACAGTTGTTTCTTTGGATTGTATATTGGGGAAAGTTGTTTTCCTAAACTTGACATCTATGCCTGACATTGTGTTTGCGGCTCATTTCCCAAACACGCTTGAAAAGTTTTAACCCATTAAGATCTAAACTGGCCTAAGAAGGCACAAATCAAATGATTTATCATTGTAATATAGTCTGAAAATGCACATCTGTCTGATCATTTGAGGAGTTAGAGGATGTCTTTAGAATCGGCTCTGATTTATTTTGAACAAATAAAGAGCCTACAGTGTGTGGTTGCAAAATATATTGCTTATACTCTATTATTACTCTAAGTTCAGACCAAGGGGTCACTGGAATGATTCTGAAACAGTATACGCTCTATTATGTATTATAATTTTCAATACTCGTTATACTGTCCTGCTACAACACAGTTTTGTTGTGAATTCTGTCAAAAACTGTGCTCATCTACATACGTTCCTGTAAGAAAACATGTTAATGAAATTGCCAACACAATGTTAACATGTAGGAAGTTGATGCATTTTAGTCTCAAATGTATCTTTTGAGCACATCATGGCTGTTTGTTAATTGTTTAAGTTTTCAAACTTAAAATTGTAATTAATGAGATATGATGTGTGTAAGAAATACATTTTAAGTTGAACATTACGTAAATATGTAACTCCTACCTCCATAATAAAGAGATATGATTGATGTATCATACCTAGACTCATTTGAGAACTTTCACTACTTTTTTTTTACTGAGATAGAAAAGAGACTAATCTGAGAACTCAAATCATGAGCAGTGAGAGACAACCGCATGTATTTCTCAGTGAGACATAACTGAGATAGAGGCTTGACGTAAGGATATCAGATTGAGACATACTTGAGAGCCACACGATATGTCTCATTTTTCTCTTAGCTGAGATCAGAAAAATAGACAGAGTTGAGATAATTTAGAGAGCTCACACAGTGCTCATCATGAGACTTATTTCTCAGGAGAGATATTTGAGAAGAATGAGAAAATGACTTTTGTCTTGATTAGTGCTCATTTATATCTAGGAGACGTAAATGTGATATAAAGGAGATCTCATCTTCAATTTTGCTTTGCTATGGGTATTAAGATGTTTTCTTGCAATTGTTCCCACTTTCATTGTTTTATGTGTAAATGCTCTAATGCATATTTGTTTTGCACATGGTTAGTACTGTCAAAGTTTTAAAATGTTTCAATTCAGTCAAATGAAGCAGTTTTATATATATAATCGAGATCAATGGTATATTCCGGAGCAGATCTCCTGATAGTCATGATGGCGAGCCTCCCACCTGGATCGGATGGAAAGAACTACACCTCTTCTGTGATCACTGGATTTTGCTTTGTGCGACCTACAGTGCGGTAGGCCAGAATAGGTGGGTTTCACCTACGTCACCTGGATGAGGTACGCAATGCAGATGGAGGGCAGGAAGTAAATATACAGTGCTTGTCAATGGATATTCCAATACCGCTTAGTGATTATTGCAAGAATTTAGACCCAGAAGCAAAAGAAAGGAATACACAGCTGATAATAAAATATGTTGGATGTGACCCATACCTCATGAAAATTAAAGAGTTTTCCTCTGAACCGGAGAATTTACCGAGAATCGAGGCAGTTGATATAACGAACTATCTGTTCCTGCAGACTTTATATTATACTAAACAGCAAATGAAAGCCTATATAAGTTTAGAGTCATAGAACTTTTTTGTAAGTGGATGGGTCCACAACCTTTGAGTAAAACGTCTCCAGGAGGATTACCATTTGGCCTTCGCGAGGTAAGTGTTTTTTCTGTTTAAAGATGCTAGTAGCTAGCACTAACGGCTACAAAGTCAAACATGCAACACATCTTAACTAAATTGAACCCAATACTATATAAATGCAACCAAAAACATGTTGAATTGTATAATAACATATAACCTACCTCTGACCAAGTGGCGGCCGCAAACGCGGGCATTAGGAGACTCCGCACCTCCCGACTGAAGGTGGAGATTTAAAATCCACTTTTTCCAGCGTTGTTCGGTCAATTTTCTGCATTTTTCACCTTTGTGAATGACAACTTTCAGTACTCTAAAAAAGCCAGTAACCTTCTCTCTGTTACCTCGATTTGAGCAACCATAAACTGCCACAAAACAGGCTAATTTAACAGGCTACTTTACTTCCTGCCCTCCATCTGCACTTAGAATGCTGTTGTCTTAGCAATGTGACATAGGGGGCAACCCACCTATTAAGAACACTGCCACTCATCTGTTAACACCAGCCCTAGCAACTCTTTCTAATTTTATTTTGAAAGTTGTTGACTGACTTAGACTTACTTGGAGTAGTTTGATTGGGCTTAAGTTTAATCTGTAGATTTAAATAGCAACAGCTGTTACAATGACAAAATGACATCAGGAAGTTTAAATCCTGTGTGGAAAAGTCAATGGACCTCATTCACCAGCCCTACTTAAAAACAAATATGTTCCTAAATCCTACATGTAAACTTATTATGAAGATTGTGGCATTGATGGAAATCAATGTTTGTTGGATTGTTTAAACTGTTTCAGGAGACACTTTTATGGCATTTGTGCTCATGATTAGGTACACTTGAGGTGGATCCATACACCTTCATCTTTTGTTCATGAATGCATTTTGGCTTGACTAGCAAACTGCCACACCCAATAAGCTGAATGTCAATGGCTGGTATGTAAAGCTAATCCTGCATTCCTCTTCAGTTATGGTGCAGACCATGGAGCCAGTGTCAAGACATGTGTCAGGGGAAATGGAGCTGGAAGGGGTGGTCATGTCTGAAATGGGAGGAGCAGAGCGGGGTTGGTTCTGGGAGCGGGGCAGAGCTGGGGACTCTGCTCCAGGAGACTGCGGAAGACACACTGATTATTATCTGACTTGTAATCTGCTTAATAAATTGTTATCTGACTCATATGAGTAGACTCTGGGTCATAATGTAGACATGGTTACTTCAGTGCTGGGTCCAGCTGTTGTGGTCGGCAGGTACGGATGAAGATGTGCGGACGTTAGGCAAGGACTTGCACTTTCGTTGATTAAGAGTTGAGAGGTCATTCGAGGCGACGTATAACTATATAAATCCCTTACACGTGCATGCAGTGTGACTTTTTCTGTGTGCACACACACACGCAAACACACACACAGAGCATCTGCATCAATGTTCTGAATTCTAGCATGTCACCTCAGGCTGACTGACGAGTGGAAAAACAGACAGGTTATGGCCTCAAGTCTGACTTGTACGTGAGACAGCAGCAGAGTGGACAGATGTCAGAGGGAAAGTAAACACACCACAATGTAGAATGAAGTTGTGACCCCTAACACCTCAACACACTGTGGAATGACAAGAACCTTCTTGTCAGGAGCTCTTTTTTTATTATGCAGCATATATACAATCTATGAGGCTTGTTCAAGTTTCTTTCAATGTGGACTATTCTGTTCATCGGGACCAAAACAGTGGTGAGCAAATATATCTGGAAGAACATATCCAAAACCTATGCCAAACATATTTTCAAATGGGACAGGAGTAAAAACATTGATGTAGAGGGAACTTATAAAGTTAAAGGATCAAGTAGGAGTATCTGGACTGATTATAGATGTGTTCTGACTGTAAAACTGTCAATCTGTAAATGATTTGTAGGGAGACAAATAAAAACATTGCTGAGCTTGTGGGAAAAACTCTAAATGTCGGAAAAAACGGAAAAACAGCAGAGGAAGTTAAGAGGAGGCTAAATGTAGTACCAAAGAAAAAATGCTTGTAACAAAAAATAGGCAAGTAAGACCGGCGGGGGCCAGCAGAAGAGATTCATCAGATCAACATTTTGGATACGGTCCAGCTCACTTTCTGCAAGGAGCAGATAACTGGTGTGTCGGGGTTTGCAGCCTTAGCCACGGGGTGTGCGCAGCATCATGTGTGGCACATCACTGAGGCCAGATACTCGGGCCATTGCTGCGCACACTCGGCAGCTGCTCAGTGTGTCTGGGCTGATGATGGGCATTAATGCAAGATGAGTGGAAGAAGGCGGTCAGGTGGTAGTGAGAGATGTCCATGCCAGCGGCTCCAGAGTGCAGCAGCAGGTCCTGCAGGGGATGGAGTATGTGCACAGTATGTGTGTAATCGTCACAAAAATGGTCTCATGCTCCATCCCACAATGTGTTTTTCTATCTTGTGGAGAAACAGCGACAGTCTGGCGACCTTCTATGGGCTATGCAAAACTGACCGATAAACTGATGATAGACCTACTCTGTTCTATCTTTTTCTTACTTATGTCATCTTTACACATCTAACAGATGAAGCCACTCTATGTATATCTGACTGATGACTTATTTTTGTCTTGTTCTTGCTTAGCTATACCAATGATAGGAGGATGATAGACACGGACAGAGCAGAGATAGACATCTGTTCAGAACATGACAGTAACTTAGAAGATTCTTTGTTTATATGGTCCCAGATCTATTTGGGTTGTCAGAGCCCTGCGCCTACTGATGACATATGCTGTATGATTGGTTTGGTGTG
Source organism: Craterocephalus amniculus (assembly GCA_036024015.1). Classification (NCBI taxonomy): domain Eukaryota; kingdom Metazoa; phylum Chordata; class Actinopteri; order Atheriniformes; family Atherinidae; genus Craterocephalus; species Craterocephalus amniculus. Next base: position 2,005 of record JAVQJG010017604.1, on the reverse strand, counting down.
TTTCGTCTCACATATGATTGGTTGGACATGTCTCGTGGCGAAAAAGTCTTTTGGCAGATATTAAGTTTAAAGACGCCGAACCAATCTGGTTGATAGAGAACCAAGCTGATCTGGCAAATAGAGAGGCCTATTTGGTTGGTTTTATTTAGATCTTGATAAACTGGGGTCTGTATTAGCCAGATCAGCTCAGGTCTCTAGCAGCTAGTGTTGTTTTTGGTGGCCTGTTTTAATTTTAGTTTAAGTGTTGTCTTTGTGTCAATCTGACATCAGTTTTAGTCAAATCCAAACTCTTTTTGTGTAGTCAAGTTTTAGTCTACTTAAATTCTGGGCATTATGGTCTTATTTTAGTCATAATAACACAGGATTATTTTAGTCTAGTTCTAGTCTACTAAAGCTCATGACATTTAAGTCTAGTTTAAGACAATGATTTTAATCTCTTTTTGTGATGTGATTCTGTTTAACCCAGTTAATATAGTCTAATCCCTTAGTATAGTATCAATGAAACCAGATTTTTGTCATTTCACAATTTAAACATGTTATCTTATTAAAGGAATCAATTGTTTTCACACTGAAGGAATTAAAAAATCTTTTTGTGAGGAACTGCTTGTGTATTTTCATCTGGAGTATAGCGCAACGTCGCACAGCGCCTCCGTGTGTTGATCACCAGCTATGTGTTTACTAGCCGGCCCGGTCACGCGTCCATGTACGTCCATGTACGAACACTCGTACACGCAAACCCGTGCATATAGCAGCCGCCACAGGGCAGAGTTACGGTGCAGCGCCAGCACTCAAGATGGCAGAGACTCACGCTGGTAAGTGGGAAGCGTCCAACCAAAGATGACGGGGAGCCAATATTACCACCAAGAAACAACGTTATCTTCCAAGGAAAGGGACAAGACGCGGATAAATATTGGTCTGGCATTCCCAAGGTTGAGAGAGCGGCAAGACCGAAAAGGACTCCAGTTTGACTCTGAGCTGCTCTTCTTCTGGTACGTGACTCAAGGAGCAGACTCCACCTCGTCCACGTCTCTGTTTTCCTCTCTACTACGAGGTGGTAGCCACTCGCTGCTACCTGCCGCTGCAGACAGGCTGCTGCGGCTCTAAGAAGGTACATCAAAATAAAAATAGCTTGCTTTAAAATTTTTATGTTTTGCATCATAACGATGAATAATTAGAAGAACCCATCTTGAACTAGTCATATTTGCATTAGTTTTAGAAAATGTAGAATTATATTGTGTTATAGGCCTCCATAATTTTAAACAGGCTCTCTGTTAAAATGAAAAAATAAAGTAAAACTGTATAAGGCCAAGAGGAGTTTTTCCTTTTTGAAAGAAAAAAAAAGAGGGGCGTGGTTTTTCCGTTGGGGGAGAGGTTGAGAGGCATTGATTGTCACAGGCTTTGTTTTGGGTGGTTTGGGACAGCTCCACGGTACGCCACCTAGTGGCGAAAAAAACTGCTTTAAGCTCCTTTAATATATTGTTGTTACCTTATAACATCCATTCCAGACATGGAGGATGCTCTGTTATGAGCAAACGGCAATATATTATTAGTTAATAATATATTTTAACATGTAGGTACCAGTAGGTACCAAGGCATATATTTTAATTAAAGGGGCAACAAGCAATTTTGTCGTGATTGACAGTTTCTTCTACCTATACTCACTGTCTGATACGGCTCTGAGGTAAAAGCGCAGAACTATATCTGAATGCAAGCAGTATAAAGGACAAGGGCAACAACTTTATCGTTTCCCAGAGCAAGTCTGAAAGGAGCTTTCATTGTTGTAACACTAGATTCCTAACACTAGATGATAGTTCCTTACCGGCCCGGGAGAAGAAAAGCGAGCGAGTATTGCCTCTTTCTTAGTGGTGTTGTAGCATCCAAGTCCTTTTAAACTTTAAACTTTATTCATTTATAGAGCGCTTTTCATGCCATTGGCAACACAAAGTGCTTTACATAATAAAAACAGGTTTAAAAAAACAAAGAAGCCTTTACATGTTACATTATA
>JAVQJG010017602.1:0-14102 GCA_036024015.1 Craterocephalus amniculus | reverse complement strand
ACTAAAGCTCTGCTTGGACTTGACTTACTTGATCCTCCTATAGAGACGACTTGGACTTACTTGAGACTTGAGGGGTAAGACTTGTGACTTACTTGAGACTTGCATGTATGGGACTTACTCCCATCTCCCATACAGAAAGTGTATTTACTTCAAGATATCTGGAACGGTGTCTTTATTTCTACTGTTCCAGTATCACTAAACTGTATGTTAAATGACAGATATATGACACAGCTAGCTAGATATTTTCTGTTTCTAAATCCTCTACTCAGGTTGAAAAGAAACATGTTCATCATGTAGTCCCAAAAAGTAGCCTGTATTTAGTCTGTAGGTAGGGGCCCTATAGATTTGCCATCTGATTCTCTGAGAGAAATCAAAGTTAATATAAAGCACTTATATCTCCTTTAATACTTTACTGCCCCTCCTACAACAGCTGATGTTGCAGTTATTATCTGTAACTCTGTGTGATGTAATGTATAGTTATTATGATGGACATCGTATAAGCAGTAGCTTCAGCCTATAATTGTGGCATTCTCAGTGAGGTCAGCTGAACCTGTTTAATTCCTGCAGACGATTTTAACAACCACCTGAACTGCAGCGTTCATATTTGTGGGTTTAGAAAGAGCAGCTGAGTGTTGTCGAGTCCTCTTCTGTCACTGCAGGCTGCGTTTCTGTTTTTTATTACCCTTATGTGATGTTGGGATAAAAAAAAATGGAAAAAAACAGTTTCCACTTATTTTCTTGACCAGCCTTAATAAGGGATGCTATTGGTAGCCTTACAGCAATTGCCTAATTCATATGTTAAAGTTCTCAGAAATGACAATGCACAGCGACTCAGCAGTTTTAGGACAGCAGAGTTTGGCAGACATCAGTTTTGTCCTAAATATGACTCAGGTCTGCTCTGCTATGCTGAAACAGTTTCTGAAATCTAAATCTATCTAAGTCCCCTTAAAATGAACATTTTAAACCATTTTTACAGTCTTGTTAGACAGGAACAACTTTAAATTTCCAGGTCATTCTGGGATCTCAGAAGGACTGGTTTGGTCTGATTTACCTTGTATTTGCAGGTCACATTTTAAACATCACACTAATTTAAGTATAGGACACTATGATTGTGATTAGGATTAAAATGAGACCAATTGTGTAGCTTGACACACGCTCACTCAAACTCTCTGAGAACCTCCGTACAACTGACATCCAATATGCAGTCATTCAGCAGCAACACGCTCGCTTGTTCGATTTCTTTTGTGTCATCAAACATGACAGATAATTGTTTCTCCCTTGAAATCTTCAGGCCAAATCAAAATTACCAGGTATGCAAAGACTTCTAATTATTTAACCTTTTAAATGCCAGTATGACATGATGCCACTGTTACGAGAAAAAAGTGAACAAACAATTTAATAGTTTTTTAAAGAATAGTCTTGAATATACTAACGATTAACTAATCAATTAAACTTTTTTAAGATATTGTTTTTGTCTTATAAGAACCTGAAAGTGGAGAAAACATTGAAAAACAATAACAATGCATCAAAAGCGTCTTTCAGTTCTTTCTGAAACGCGCTATATAAATCAGATTTATTATTATTATTAAAATAAATGTTGGAGCAAATTTTTTGTATATTTAAAACTTATCTTAAAAAAAGTTAAATGAACTCCCAAACATGTAATATATGGAATTTGGAAAATTTTACAGGCATGTTTTGGAAAACATAAAAAAAAAACATTTAAAAAAAATTGGTAAATTTTGTCATCAAACTAAAATTTTAAGGGTTAAACTCATTTGAATAATTTCCATTATGTCAGTTCTCCTAAGAACAGAAGTTGATTAAAATATATGAACAAAAAAGTTTAAGAAATTTTCATCTGTAACGTTTTTATAACAGTTTGGGGGACAAGACTTTTCTTAAGACCTGAAACTGGGCTAAATTAAAACGAACAATGACTGAAGTCCATGTTGTCGCTGTCTTCCTACACTCTCACCCTTGCTGTTGTTGGTGTGTGGTCCCTGTCCATTAGTCTGACTGTTGCTGTGTTTGGTCTCGTGCTCGTCCTCCTCCAGCTGCTCCAACGCCAGCTGCCTCCAGCTCCGCAGAGATGCTTTACCCACCCAGAAGCCCTCGCCGCTAAAACACACACATCAAAATGCGGTTGGATGTGAGAGAGTCGACGGGCCGCGCTACGATACGTTTACCTGACGCGTTTACCTGAGCGATCGTTTGACCAGGTTGGAGACCTCCTTGTAGTCTTCGTTGAGCTGGTTTTTCAGCCGCAGCACTCTGCATCGCCGGCTCACACACTCTCTGCAAAGAGAGGAGCCTGAACAAGAACCGAGCTGTGAGTAACGGAAAAAACCTTCACGGTGGTTCATTCGTGTCAGTGTGAGGTGGACTGACCGTCCAATCTGGGCCCACCACCGTAGCGTTTGTAGAGGAGCTCTGCAGCCTGCATGGAAACCCTTTTAGCATCTCCCACCTTGTCTGGGTGCAGTTTCCCGTGAGAGCAGAGGAAGAGGGCGCTTTCTATTTCCTTTGTGGCAGTGGAGTCATCGAGCCATTTTTTCAGCCAGTCCAGAGGGATAAAATCGTACTTCTCACCTGTAGAAGAAGAGCAGAGGAAAATATCAATCAAAGAGAAACAAACCCAACAATCATCTGTTCCCTACACCTACATTTCTACAACATCTCTGTCAACTCAGTCAAGTGGAAAAGGAAGTACACCCCTTATGGGCATCAGGATATATGATGAATCATCTGGTCTTTACCAGGTCCTGAAATCAGATAAACACAGGATTTTCCTGCATTTATGGTTCAGTTTGATACTTGAGTGTCACAGTTCAATATTTTTTGATACACATTAATACATTTTTAATGCAATTTTTAAAGTAATTTTATTGAAATTAATTGGACATGGTTGTCTAAACTCAAAAGTACTTTTTAAAAAATTAAATGTTGCCAAAATAATAATAATAAATTGAGAAATTTCTTAGATCTGTGCTCCATGATGTGGAGTTAGTAGTCAAACACAGATCCTCTGAACCTTTTTTCCCCCAAAGATCAAGGAAGGTCAGTAGGTGGCGATAGCTCAATCTGTTAGCAGCCATCTTAGACAGGACCTGGTTTAATGTGGTCTATACATCAAAAAACTAAAAAAAGTAACATACAATTAGCTTTATTTACATAGTCATACATAGAATAAAGGTTGCATTAATCAGAAACGGTGCGTTCATGAAACTACAAGCTTGGTAGAAAAATTCAGTCTTGGTGGTGTATCAGCAGGATGTGGTCTATAAAGCAGTGTGGGCCTGGTTCTTGCAGCTTGTCCTCTTGAACTAACCGGGTAAAAAACTGTTCATTGCATACAAGAACAAAGCCGCCTTAGAACTGAAAGCTGTGAACCTCCTTCTTTACGGCTGTGTAACCATATGCACTGACTAGGGCTGCGCGGTATATGTGATATCTGGCCTACAGTAGATTTGCACTCTACCGTTTTATCATCTTAAAAAGATGATTAAACCTTTGATCCGTGCTGCCAACTTCAGAGCAGCAAGTATTTTAGGGACACAGAAATGTCCAAACCGTATTGGCAGCTCTGAGAGAAAGTTGAAAAAAGTCTCTGTGGATGAAAATATATTTAATCTTAAGTTATTGAAGAATTGAGAAATTCCTTTTTGTTGAAACCATTTTGCAATAAAGAAAACATGTTTGTAATTTTCTTACATGATTTCTGTTTATTAGCACTATTCAGCACTATAAAGTGTTGTTGAAGTGTTTAATTGTGGACAATCCTGTCTGCACTATGAATGACATTATATTTTTGCTTTTTATTATGATCGTCAGCCTTAGATTTATCCTGCGATATGTGCTGTTAAAGGATCTGATTTATACCATAATATGAGTTGAAGGTCATACCGCCCAGCCCTAACGCTAACATGTGGTCATATTACACTAAATCAGGATTTATCTGCTCCCCGTTACATTGACCGTCCCTTTTTCCCCCCGTTAACATGATCTGCGCTAAAAGTCACAAACTCATACACTTTGTGTTAAATGGACTTTGTCAGTAAGTCGTTAAGGAATATTTTTACCAACCATCTCTTGCAGGTAAAAGCTCGTAGAGCTCTTTCACCTCTTCATGCTTTGCCTTGCCCTTATCCACGCTCTGTTTCCTCATGTCGGCCATCTCCGTGCACCACTCCTCAAATTTGAGGTTATCTTGGTCTACCAACCTCTGAAGGAAGGCTGGCCGCCGACAAAGAAAGAACAGATTCATTTATTCTGACAAAGACAGGCTGTTTTTAGGGCTGTGTTTGTTTTCATGCAGAACTCACCTGGCACCTCAACGTTGGTCTTGGAGGGATCGGCGCTCTCCATGCTCTGCATCTTATAAACCAGCATGTATGCGTTTCTGGAGCAGTGGTAGCCTTTACTGCACTTGGGCTTTCGTGATTGGGATTTCACCGCCTCGGCTATGGAGGAGTAAAGCATAAGTGCTGGCATTAACACACAAGCAGAAGTAGCTGCGGAGCACACACGTGAAACCCAACTCACCGATGTCCTCCTCAATACCAAGCTGCAGCTTCTTGCCCTCCATCTTCTCAATTTCCTCATCGTTGAATTTGTACCAGTCACCCGTCAGAGAGTCTTTCACGTGAGCGATGTAGTGGCCCGAGTAGGCACTGATGCCCCGGTGGATCAGTACTGCACTTAGTTCATAAACACACTTCTGGTCTGGTAAAAGAGGCAGAGCAAGGACACACACACACAAACACATCAGCAGTTCATTTCATACTTTTTCCTCCAAAACAGCACCATCTTAGAAACACCTGAACATCATGAGAGGAGACAGACGATGGTGAAGATATCTGTTTCTGCCGTCATCTGCATTTATTATTTTCTAGTCACATTTCACTACTTTACACTAAATTAGGGATGTCCGATGTTATCGGCCGATATTGCTAGTAAAATGTGATATTACAAAATATCAGTATCAGTGTTTTACTTTTTCTTAACGTGACTTTTACACAACATGCAAATATACGCCATCTAAATTAGCCCGCTGCCGAAAACATGTGGCCGCCAGATTACTTTCATAGAAAAAAAACAAAACAAAACAAAATAACATTTTTATATGAGTCTGTTTCATTGTGCAGACATGACGGACGCGGCCCCTTTAACAACGGTTGAGTTACAGAGGAAGAGAGAGAGCACATCAGCTGCTGGTGAAGCACAGCAGTGCAGGTCTGAGAAACACTGGGTGCACAGGAGCAGAAAGTTAGCTTCTACAAACTTCTTGCCTAGCTGGGAATGTTTTTGCTTCTAGCTCCACTAGAGTCTGTGTGTTTCACCACTGCTGTGTAGAGAGATTGAAGCCAACAAAGCTAGCTGCCGCTTCAGCCTAGAATCACCTCATCTCTGTCTCCCAACCTCAGTTTGGAAATGAAGCAGCATAGAGCAGGTTACTGAGCCTTCAGAGATGTTGTCACAGGAGCAAAAAGACCAGACAAAATGACTGGTTTGTTGATGCTCCTGCAGGTACAGTGTTTAGTTCACCCGGAGACCCCGTATAAACCCAGCCAAGCCCTCTTCCCTTCTACCTGCTGTATAATAAAGGGCCTCAAGAGAAGAACATCTCCTGCAGATAATGTGGGAGCTCCACCAGAAATAAGCAGAGGAAACCTCCAGCAGGACAAGACAGAACTGAAGAGGTTCATTACCAGGTTTTCCATCCAGGAAAGGCCCCATGTCCAGCTGCTCGGGAAAGCTGATGAAAGTGTTGAGTTTCTTCTTATGACCCGTTTGTCTGCAGAAAAACATAATTAACACTTTCCATGCATAAATGTTTCTACTAACCAGGTAAAACCAGTTTACCAACTTTAATCATTATTAATCATTATCAGCATAAAAGAAAGAAAAAGTATTGTGGGTGAAGAAAAATATCAAATCACATCTGAACTGGTCCAAAATTTCCAAAATTGGATATCTTAAGACTTTAGAAGTGTCTTCAACGCTACTGGGGAGTGGCAAAATAATGTTAAGGTTTGCAAGGTAAGAAAACATAAATTTCATATCTTTATCAAAAGATTGCTTCTGTGTCTTTTCAATATTTGAATCACTTGATTATCCTTAAAAACCTGTGCTGTCCATTTAAAGAAGCATACGGCCACTAATCCCTCCATCGCTGCAAACTCCCAACATTTAAAACAGGTGACAAGCAAAAACCTTTCTGAACAAAACACAGAGAAGAAACAACAATGCGTGTTCAGTGACTTCTACATCTCTGATGCATGGCAGAGGTACCAGAGATCATTCCTGCCAGCAGCTGTCACCCGCTCGAAAAATTCACTTCATCTCCTAATGAATTACTATAGTTTTTACTTTAAAAATCAAACAAAAGAAACCAAATTCAACATAGAAACATAGAGTATATCAATAACAATGGATTTAATTCATAAAGCACTTTTCTGGACACTCGCTTGACATTGTTTCTAATTATTCATTTATACCTGGTGATGGTTAGCTACATGTGTCGCCATGGCGACCCTGGAGCACACTGATGGAAACAGGCCATTTCTTTTGCACCTCGGTTCATCATCGTTCATCATATAAACAACATTTTACTCAAACTATCATAGTAAGAGTAATTTTCTATTGTGTTACCAGTTAGTTGTTTTATTTTATCTTCAAGATATTTAAAATGTGCTAAATAAAAAATGTTAGGCGGCACGCTAACAAGCAGACGGAACTTTACATTGTAAACTCTAACATGCTGGAAAAAATCGTGACGTTAGACAAATGGGTCGCGTGGCCCTACACAATCTTGAATTACACAGCAGATACCACCGTTGACAGACAATCGGAGTCACTCCAAACAACCTTTGATGTCGGGAAAGGAAATGTTGCGGGTAAAACCTGCCCTTATCCACAAGGGGGAAAAACAATGATGTCATCGTGACTGCGTGAATTACGACACACATGTTCCATCAAAGATGCTTCAGGATCAGATTAAAAAGTATAAACAGTTGGGTTCCTGACAACTGCCTATTTTTCAGCTGTTCTCTTAACAGGAAGTGCTTTCCTTGTTTGGTGCGGTGACGGACACAACCTGATTATAACACCGTGAGTTACACTGTGAGGACTGACCGGTCAAAGACGAACCGCATGAGCTGCAGGTTGAGGGTTGGAGGAAGGCTGTGCAGTCTGATCCTCCGGGTTGCGTTCTGTTTACTCTGACAGCTCTCACAGAAGTAACGGTTCTCACCATCCAGCTTCTCCTCCTGCAAGGCGAAGTGCAGGGAAAAATGTGACCCACATACACACACACACACGTCTTATTCTAATTGTATTAATTATGTTACATAAACTGAAAACTCTTGTTACTCTCATCATTTAACCTCTACCACAGATTTATAACCCACTGAGGTAGAAAGCGAAGCAACATGGTGTTTTAACGGCTCTCCAACACCGAGACACAGAAATCAAAGTTTTACCTTCAGGAACTCTGTGACACACTCCGAGAGGTTCTTGTGGCCCTGAATGTTCAGCTCCAGCTCATAGAAACGGGACGGAAGAGCAGAAGATCGACCACACTGACTACATCTGAAGAAATAATGCAGACAGGATTAAACGTGTTGCATAGTGAAATTACAGGAACTCATCGGAAAATTAAAATATGCTGGAAAAATTGTTTTATTCAGGCAATTCAGCATAGAAAGTGAAACCAACACATTTTATGTACTCAGTACAGATTCAAGAGTTTACCTTCAGAGTTTACTTTCCAATTTTTATTGATTTCACGAAATATTCTAATTTTCTGAGTTTTTTCAATTGAGGTTTTCTGAAGCTGCAAATTTTAATGAGCAAAATCCAAACAAATAATTTGCAGCCGCAGCTTGCAGACATAAAAGTACAAAAAAAATACAAGGTAGTTAACTTTCCCAGTCTCTTAAAGATTCAGGTGGTGGTTGCAGGTCGGTAAAAGTGCGAGCAGACACACAGTAAAGTCTCTGCAGGTATCACTTTGTGTCTCAAAATGTGATCTGGTTTTCTATCACAAATATATCCTAAAACCCTACACAAAGAACAGAAAATCTACATCTTAGGATTCTCCTGCAGTCAAACACTTTGTCAGCTACATGTCAGATCATATTACTCAGTTATCCCCCTGTGCAGGAGGCAGCATGAGACAGAAGATGTTTGTTTACACACACTGGGAAGCAGCAATCCCAACAGTTAGTGCACCATTATTACAGGAAGAAACTGGGCTAAAAGACACCATCAAGCATCAGCATCCAAATCTTTCTCATTCTTGTGGACCTGACCATTATTAACCAATCAGGTTCTGGGGTCGTCTTTATTGTGAAGCTCTGCAATAGTTTCCAAACCTTGCGCTTAGTGCGCTTGACATCCTGGCTTCCAGTGCAGCCAGTCAGAGATTTCTCTGCTGCTGGTTATGTTTCAAAGAGAGCAGTGCAGAAACCTGGGATGCTGGATGATATCTAGTTTATTCAGAGATTGGCCAGATTTTTCATTCCCCTTTAATACGGAATTAAAGTTAATTCTGCTTTAAACTGATGAAAAATGAGCGTGTAAATACAAATGTAATAACTGAATTAAGTCTCAAGTTGTTTTCGAAAAGTAACAAAGCTGTTTTTAACTTCCGGTAGACGTACATATTACCATCCAACCAATCAGAACCCTTAAAAACCCTTGGATTTAAAGCAGAATTAAGAAAACGGGTTTTCCATGTAAACCTTCATTCAGAATTAATATTTCCATTTAAACCCGAAGGAGAAGGTTTTAATTTGCAATTTATTAAATCGTGAATTATTTATTCAGAATTAAAAAAACATCATGTAACCATAGCCACTGATGTATAAACATGCTATAATCCAACATCTCCGTTTTAGTCGGGTTTGGAATAAAAGATGGATAAAAGTTGGTTAAATTGCATTCTTTACTTCAGGAGTTCAAACAAACTGGACAAAGGATAATTGCTTTCCTCTTTGTCATTTCAGTATAAATATTCACTAGAGGAAAATATCTTTTCCCCCATAACTTGGCCTGCCATTTCCACAATCCTGTTAACTTTGTTTGCACCTTCCTACTTCAGTGACCAAACCAAGCAGAGATATGATTAACTGATTAGCTTCAGAGCTGTGTGTGATGAGGAGGCTTACACTGTAACATAGGAGAACTGTCCACAGAACTGCTGCTGAATGACATTTTGCAGGTTGGAGTTCTTCTGCTTGGACATCGTGTCCTCCAACAGAGACAAAAACAGCTTTGAAAACTCCTGCGCATCCTGAAAAGGAAAATATTAAATTCAGTGCCCTGTAGTTTAAACTGATAAAAAAGCTGACATTCACTTCTGGGAACATTTAGACAAAAAAAATATAAATAACCAATTTTTGGACAGCTGGCCAGGTCACTTCTTTGGGAAGATAATTCACAATGGGTCATTCTTCAGCCTGCTCCAATGTTGAACCATGAATCCAGCTCAGCATTTCTGAGCAAAAACAATTATAACATTGGTTTATGAGTGACGCACCTGCTGCTGTCCCGTGTCCAGACCCAGAGCTTTGACCAGTCCTGATGGGTCGATGTATTTCCTGTTGCTGTTCTGGAGCAGAGCAAACAGATACTGCAGATGCTCACAGATGGACTGGGGCTCGTAATCTGAGAGAAACAGAAACGTGCATTTGAGAGAAAGGCATGAATGAAAAGGTACAAACACCATACGGGTCAGCTCTGTCAACCTACTTTAAAAAAATCATGTTATCTATAACAATTAATTTAGATTAATCAGAAATTAATTATAAACAAGGAACAAGACACTTGCAATGTTGAGGACACTATCATTACTTCCGACAACAAACACACTAATTGTTGTGCTTGTTAATGTGAATAATAGAAGTCCCATATAAGATTTATTAACAAACAGGTCTCCTGGAAATTAACATGACATCAGTTTATGTCTATTTCCATATTTATTAAAATGATCTGGTGTTTGTGAGGTTGATATGTGTAGCTATGGTGGTCCTTAAATTGAAAAAAAAAAAAAGATGTTTCAGTTGAACACAGAAAAGTCTAAAGAGATGACCCTAGCCCCATTCTGCAGGCTAGTTGTGTGTGGACCACTAATGGTGGATAAATACGTGAACTCAGGCTTGAAAAAGGAAAGAAGAAACATAGGATCACTCCCATGTTTCATGCTCAGCTATACCAGACTCTGTGTTGTGTTCTTGTGCTCGGGAATTGTGGCACTGATAAAGGCTCAGACGAAGCTCTAGGTTATGGAACCAGACTTGCAGGAATGTGTTGACATAACATGTTGCACCGAGATTGGTCAGACCCACAAATGTGTTCTGAAAGGGGGACAAAGATAGACATGAAAGAAGAAATAGGTGAAAGTGTTTCTTTAGACACGGTATTTTAAAAAAAATTCTATGAAAATGCAAGGTGACTAAATAAATACCTTGTCTCTGCGCTCTGAATTTGGATCATCGATATTGTGGAAAACATTTTCATCGATCTCCCCAAGCCACGCCTGTTCGCCAATTCCCACAAGACAGTTGGGATTCCCTTTGCAATTTCTCCTGGAAACACAATTCATGGCCATTAACTTCAGCTACTTCAAACTACTAGTGATGTCCTTGCAGGTCGTCTGCTTGTGTTGTCTTTCTTATGTGAAAATAATAATAGAATACGACACCTTGATGTGCACCTCTGTAGCACACAAAGCTGTGAAACTTTGAAGTGAGCCTTTAATAAGCAGAAAGGAAGCCAAACAAGCTCGAGCAGAGAAATATCTGAAATGTGACTACGGTAAATAGTACTGATGCATTATTACTACAACCGTGAACTACACTGTGGTACGCAGGGTTGAAGAGTGTTTCTTTATAAAGTTTACAAAGCTCCCAGTTACACTATGAAGGCAAGTGCGCCAGCAAAGATACAAAACAGACCTTTTGTCAGCTTCTCTGTGCGGAGCTAGGCATTGCACCATCAACTTCGGAAATTATCTTTCTTAATCTGTACTCCTTGAATTTTACTCACATGAAACAAAATCATGCCGTTTAATAATGCTAATACTGTACCTGCAGGTTCCTCTCTTGCAGGCCGGGAGATTGATGCGGTACGCTAGCTCTATGTGCTCCTGCTTGATTTCTTCTGGTTTCACCGTTTCCACCCAACGCCAAGCCGCTTTTTCCAGCTGAACGCGGGGCGCCATTATCCTACACTGTAGCGTTCGCAACAATCACATATGTAATTCGTCGAAGAACAAAAACAAACAAGCAGAGGTTTAAGATAGTCAAACCGATTCCAGAAATGCTAACATAGCAAGTTAGCGGAAGCTAAATAAGGACTTGCAGGTCATTGCTTACTGCTTAGTCCTTACCAAGTAGCCCTGCTGTTAGCAATGTGCTACGTAACCTAGCCAACTCATGTAGGCTAGGTTGTGCAAGCAATACATTATTTAAATAAAATTTAACAACCGTTTCGCCCAACAATACGTAAAATACTCATTTGCGATCATATAATTTACGATAAAAAAAAGTAAGAAAACGTCTGGACTAAACACATCAATCGTACTGTTAGCTTGCTAGCTAACTAAAATATAGCTAGTCGGACCGGCTGTGCTAGCTAGTCATTTAACCATGTAAGCTACTTTCAGTTTAACGCTGCCTGTAGCTAAGGTAACGAATTTATTGTGTTAAGAATAAATTTTATCGGACCTGTCATGCGTGAAGCTGCTACATCAATATATTAATGTATTTTCACATTTTATTTACGGTTAATTTTAGATTTAGCGCCCTTACGTCAGTTTATAAATAAATAATTTCTCCGCTCAAAATCAACACGACGTCAACAAGTGACGCAGTGACGTACAGTTGTTGAGGTCAGTCAAATGAAGGGACAACCGCAGACACAGGCATCTTCTGCCCGAAATAACACAGGTTTTACTCGAAAAATTCGGATTTTTGTAGTTTATTAACAAGAATAATATTTTTTTTTATTTAAGTATTTTTTATGCTTCATACTTAATTCTTAGAGTAGTTAATTAGGACTTAGGAGAACCACACCAAAGTATTTTATTCAATAATAGTTATAGTTATTATAATAGAATTAGCATCAGATATCACATTTTTCCTATCTTGACTTACTTTCACCTCCCACCTCCCCCCAAAAAATAAACATGACAAAGTGAACATAAAATGAAAGGTGAAAGGGTGAGTCTGAAAAAAAACAGACCAAATGAGTTCCTGATTTCACTTGTACTGGAATGTGATTGATTCACTAATGTGATTGTCTGATTTATCTAGTCGATATATAAAACCAAACATTAGCTGCCCCAGGAATGCCTAGTCAGCACTCCTGAGCGGTATAAAATGGTGTGACAAAGGTTCTGGAAAGAGAGAACGTTGCAAAAAAAAGTGCATCGAAAACTTCCTCATTAGCATGTTAGCTTGAACATAAAGTTTACAGCCCTGTTGACGGATTTCTTTGTCATCCCTTCACTCATTAGATAAAAAATGAGGTAAGTATTTAACTTCCTCACACATGTCCGCAGGGCAGTCAGATAAATAAAAAACAGGAAAAGCTGAATTCCTGTCCCCTGTTCTATCATTATTTGACTTTTCTTGGCATTGTATTTTATATCGTAATTAGATGTGCCACAATACACAGAAAGTACGATTTGGTTCAAGGTGATTTACATACCAACAGAAACATTACAGCAGGGTGCAGAATTGTATTGTTGCACCCCTAATTGTCATCTATGCCATACTGATAACATATTTCAACATTTTTTGCAGTCCAGCTCTGAAAAAGACCGAGTCGTCTGCATACTGTACTTTAGATGGTTGACAATACTGTCACCTACAAGATATCTAGTGTTTGTCTTATTTAACTAATAAGATACATCTAGAGGTACAGTAAATAAAATAGTGGATAAAATTCCTACTTTACGGAATCCATTACAAACACTGAAAGGCGAAGATACGACAGTATTATATTTAACCAATAAAAATGATTGATGGGGATACAAGAAACTAAAATTCTGACCAGAAATGTAGGAAGACTCTATCATGTAACTTTAAAAATTATTTTTCATGATTAATTCTATCAAATGCCTTAGATGGATCAATATATACAGACGAGCTGAGACCTACATATGTATCGAGAAACAATCTCTTTACATGCATAAATACACAGGTTGGTACAGTACCATGTTTTCCTTTAAAACCAAACTGATTGTCGGTAGTAAGAACATGCATTTCTAGTTTTTCAAGAAGTATTTCTCCAGTACTTTGGACAGGTTATCCTTCAGCACAGGTACCAATAATTAGGCAAAACACCAACTGTAAATCCAGTAAAGCATGGATCACAACAGCATCAGTCCATGATTGGCAAATTTG
This sequence comes from Craterocephalus amniculus, assembly GCA_036024015.1. Classification (NCBI taxonomy): domain Eukaryota; kingdom Metazoa; phylum Chordata; class Actinopteri; order Atheriniformes; family Atherinidae; genus Craterocephalus; species Craterocephalus amniculus. The sequence goes on along the minus strand of JAVQJG010017602.1, from coordinate 687 downwards.
AGATGTTCTGTAGTAATGCCATCCATACCACAGGCCTTACTGAAACCCAAAGAATCAACAGCATCATGGACCACAGATGCTGCAGGTAGGGCAGTATGTTCATGTTTGAATCTGACAGGATTGCTTTCAACACAATTAAAAAGATTAAAATAGTGCTCATGCCATACCTCAGCTATTCTTTCTAGACAATTAACATCTTTACTATCAGATGGAAAGTGGATCTTACTATTATTCAGTTCCTTCAGTTGGATTGATGTTTTTTTTTTTTTTACTTTTTGGCAAGAGAGTCCGCTTTCATTGAATTTACATTAAAACAGAGCACATTTAAATCTAGAAAAAAATGTTCCTACTAGATTTAAATGTACCGTACCGCGGAAGAGGTTTATACATCAGTGGCTATGGTTACAACAATAACCCATGGTTAGCATCCAATATGGTCAGCATCCAATATGTACAGCATCTGACCACATTCTAAAGGCCTCTCTCGCAGCAGCATGATGCTCAGCCGCGAAATCATTCCACCCAAGTCTGGTGTTGAGTGCCTTACATCTGGTTTTATGAAATGGTGTATTTCCTTACACTGCACATGTGAACACATTAAGGCCTCTTCAGGCACTTTGATGTTGTCTAACACCTTGTCTCTTAGCCGTAGAGTATTCAACCAAATGTTTTTTAGTTAGTTTTAAA
>JAVQJG010017601.1:0-16547 GCA_036024015.1 Craterocephalus amniculus | reverse complement strand
CTTCAGGTTTATGAAGCCATGTGAACATCGGCTTCTCTTTTAGAAATCCTCCTCATTGGAGAATGGGACTCCTGGAAACCATCCTGGTTTCACTCTCACCTTCAGCCATGAATGGATGCTGTCATTTCCAGAGAAACCTGAACAGACATGATGATGAAAGCAGCAGAAGATGCTGAAACTGAGACTCTCATCAGTTAAAGAGAGAAAATCCATCAGCTGCTGCTCACTCATCATTTCGGGTCTGATCTGTCCACACTGCTGCCATGGCTACCACATGTACGCTTCACATGCTGGCAGAGGCTGAGGACACAGCGGTGTGGAGAAGGGAATGCGGAGTTTGTCTAACCTGACACTGTGATTGGCTGTCTCAGGGGTTTGTTTGTTTTTGGTCCGTCAGTATATTCACTCATGACAGATACGGCAGCCGTAGGATGATGCTGCAAGGCTGTCCCCGCAGGTCAGATCGGGTCCGATAAAGAAATTTCCACTATCATTGCAGTAAAAGAAGGGCGGATAAATAATACAATGACCTGCGATCTTATGTCAAAAACAGCCCCTCGTGTATTTCTGCTCAGCTTCATCTGGAATCATGTCTTCTCCGACCAACATATGATCAGACCAATCAGGATCGTCGGGCAGGATATGACCAGATGTGACTCGTTCGTCATGCGACAGTAGTTTCTAACAATGGCGGCTTACATGCAGGGGTGTGAATATGGCTCGGATTCTGCATCGATCGCTTACCAACATTGTTGGGCTGTTGGCTCCCGCTCCTTTTTCAACATGACAGCAATTGTTTTGTTTTTTTTCCTGTGTTGCTTCATCTACGTCACGGGCTCCTGTCACAGCAAGTGATTGAAGTAGTGAATCATTCAGAATGACAGACACCTGGTTTCTCTAATCAGATGCAAGGGTTATTAATACCACCACGCCTTCAGAGAGCAATGCTTATGGATTGGTTCCAGATGGATAATGTGAAGCTACAGCTAAAACATCCTCCTAATGACATTGTAGCTGCCTGTCATCAGACAGCCGCTCTGTCAACTTCATCTTATTTATTATGGGAGAAAAGAGGCCCTGAAGCTAAACAAAGTGCAGGTTTAGAGGGTGGATTCAGAGGCTCCTTCGGCTTTTGAATCGGGACAGCACTCAGCGCGCCACTGTGACATATGCACCCTATGAATCCACACTTCATAGTGCACAGACCCTTGAATGGGACACTTCTGGGACATTTCTAATGCGGGTTTGAATGGGGTATGGGCTACATATGAAGCTGCAGCAGAAGGCTTCTGGCCCTCAAACTCATGTAACATTCTTCATATTCAGTGTTATTGACTGGTATGTCTTTCAACCACTAGGTATCTTCATTTGAGTGCCTGAACAGCCATTGTCCCTTTTGATAAATGAAGAGGGAACTGGTGAGTTGAAGTGTTTGTTACCCAGGTGCTAGCATGCTCTGGGTTTTTGTGTTGTGTGATTGGTGCTGGAGCTAACCACACTGCATTGTGATTTAAATGCTTGCAATTAAAATGTTTATGTATTTTGTATTTTTAACCGGTGAGAGTGCTCTTTATGGGATTAAAATCTCTTTTTATGGATTTATTTTGATGAAATGATTTTGGATTAGTTGGATTGAGGAGGAGCAGTGTGGTTTTCGTCCTGGCCGTGGAACAGTGGACCAGCTCTTTACCCTCTCCAGGGTCCTGGAGGGGGCATGGGAGTTCGCCCAACCAGTCTACATGTGCTTTATGGACTTGGAGAAGGCGTTCGACCGTGTCCCCCGGGAACTCCTGTGGAGGGTGCTCCGGGAGTATGGGGGGACGGACCCCTTGGTGAGGGCGGTCCGGTCCCTGTATGACCGGACTCAGAGTCTGGTCCGCATTTCCGGCAATACATCAAAACAAAACCAACATAACTTAGTTAAAGTGATCAGTGGAGTGCAATGTTGCATTTCTGTAGTTATATACATGATATAGTTATTATTTACACAGTATACACACAGTTGAGTTTAATATCTGTTGTTGTTTATTGAACTGTTTATTGAGGTTAGAGATGTTTATGTTCATGATGCAGCCTGTGATCAGATGTTCATCAGAGCAACAGCCTGTGGAAAGAAACTGTTCCTGTGTCTGGTGATTTTGGCGAACAGAGCTCTGTAGCGCCTACCGGAGGGGAGGAGTTGTAAGAGGTTATGTCTGGCGTGTGACGGATCTGCAGTGATGTTGATTGGAGGCAAAGATTTTCCAAGCAAGTCTCTCAGAAAGTGTCTTATGAATATTTGACATTACTGTTAGCTTTACATTTTACCACTATGAAATACAAATACAAAAAAAAGACAGATTTTAAAAAAAGTATTAATATGATGTTTTATTCACAAATAAGTGACAGTCATACAATGTTGGCATGAGGTTGATAAAATATACAGTCAACTTAGGTTGAGAATATTAAGTCTGACCATGTACAGTAGAAGGAAATTACACAGGAAAAGCAAAAAAGAACAACAACAAAACAAACAAACAAAAACAGAAAAAAAATGTAGGCTACAACCCCCACACAGTCCGCTCATTACCAAACCAGACTTACAATAATGGTTCAAAGATAGACAACTTTGAACCAGCACTTCCATATAGATATTAATGCCAGTGTACATTTTATTTCTGGTTTAACTCGAATAAATAATGTGGCATTTATTCAGACATCAGCGGAGACGAAGACATGTCTGCGGCACTAGGACCCAGTAGGTGCAGCACCGTGTTATGTTAGCGGTGTGCAGCTCGGTCCCGCCAGCAGAGCAGAGCAGAGCAGAGCAGAGGCTGGTCCCGCTGCAGTCGCGTGCGTCCTCCAGCCTGGACAGAGTGAGGGGTATATCTATGGTGAGGGGTGGCTCCCCATCACGTCGCGCGGACACCGTACACGGGAGCAACCACTTAAGGTTGACTCATAAGATTTGGGGTGGAACGACACTCACTCCCACATGTGCTGTTTTGTTTTTGTTGTCTCCCCTCCTTCCACCATCAAATTATTTGGAGTGAGTGAGACACTTTAGGTAGGCTATGGCTTCATCCGTCAGCGGTACGGAGGAGGTCCGCGTGTCGGCGCTCACGCCCCTAAAGTTGGTGGGACTCGTGTGCGTCTTCCTCGCCCTGTGCCTGGACGTCGGGGCCATGGTGAGCCAAGCATGGGTCACGGCGGATGACCAGTACTACCTGTCCCTGTGGGTGTCTTGCTGGAAGCCCGTCAGCTCCGAGGAGTGGTCCTGCAACAGCACGCTGACCACCGGTGAGATGCGCGCGCTCACACAGCACTTATCCGGGGCGACGGGTTGCTGCGCCACCGTTTTTGGGAGGTTTTGAACCAGTTTGGTTGTTTCGTGTATTTCTCACCCTTAGAAAAGCTGAATTACGGGCGCAGACAGACGCCCCTATTCATATTCAAATGAAAGTGACATACACCACGCTCAGAGGTAACAAAGGCTCCCTGCAGACAGTGCACTGCTGAACCAATCTATTCTGCGCGTGAGAATTATAAAATATCACCCATGAGAATCCGAAATGTTAATTACTTTATAATTAGCAATTGGCTGGTTAATTTAAAGTGCAGAACTTTTCCTGCGCAAAATAAGATAGTGAACAATGGGCTGCACTCTGCTTTCCAGGAGGGAAATAATCGATTACGGAAATTAAAGTTTATTCCTCAGTCGCAAAGTCTGTTGAATCAGGTTTCTGTTGAGGCTTGTTAGCTTTCCTTGCCTGAAACATTTAGCCAGTGCACGGCAGAATGATGTGGGAATTTTTTTGCCTGGTCAGGAGCGGTCCAGCTGGGGTTTCATTTAGCCTTTTGTTGCCTACAAAATGAGCCTTTGTGTGGGTTTCTTCACCGGCCAAGAAGCGAGGGCAACTCAGAACACAGGGTTCCCCAGAGATCCAGATGCCTGGAGATTAGTTGCCAAGGAAACAATTGAAGCACTTCAAAAATGCTGGTTTTTCTCTATTAGCAACCTTTACAGATGGAGTCCACCCATTGAGATTTTTCTGGATGCTTAAAATGATGTCCAGTAAAAACAACAATTATCTAGTTTTGCTGCCTAAAACCTGGAAAAACATTGTGACACTGAATGTGATGCTGAATTATAAGCAGCCCTGAATGAGGTTCGTTTTAATTACATATTTGGCTACAGTTTGGGTTATTTCTGTATTAGATGGTATAGATTTTTGGATGAAAAGATAAATAAACACAATTTACGGTGGAATTAAAAATCATAGACCATTGTTTTTTTGTGTTATCTTATGGTCACTTAAATTGTCTCAGAGGAATTTTTATCCTTAAACCCAGATTCTAAACACATATAAATGTAGTTACAGCATACATCGGCTTATCCCGTCATATCCCTGAGTTCCTGTTTTATATCTTTTTTTCTCCTACTTAGGCGAATGTACGTCTTATTTTACCACCCCTGGCCTTTTCCTGCATGTCGCATGGTGAATTGTGTTTTTGTAAGTCGGACCCAATGTTTTCTTTCTGTCTGCGATGAGCATCGGTGGCTCACACTGGCCCCGTTCCTCCTGTCGGTGCAGACAGTGTCCACTTCGGTGCCATATAAAGACATGCAGTCAGCTCTCAGCAGTAGCATACCACAGTAAATGCACACAGTGAACTTCCCATTTCCTCAGGCTTGTGCTTGGCTAGGCTTATTGATTCGAATCCCAGTAATCAGTTTCTACCCCCCCTTCGTCTATCTGTCTCCCTTCAACCCCCCCAATATTCTTCCTCAGTGTCACGCTCTGGGCATTAAATAAATCCTGTTAGTTTGAAACAGCAGCTGGCCACTTTTTGGTGCATTTGAACTTGGGCTCCAGCAACATTTGGGGTGTTTCTGCTGGAAAACTACATGAGCTGTGAGGTTCTGCTTTGAAACAAAGAAATCTTTATGTTACCTCCTCGCTGTTTCTCTTCCGGAGACACACAGTTAGTTAGATGGGGTTGGAGGTCAAGTTTAAGAGATACAGAATGGAGGCCGGGTTTGTGGAATGTGGAGCAGTCATGGAAGAGCAGTGTGTTTATGCCAGGGTGGTGTGAGATGAGGGGACGAATGTGGCGCCAGTGTGTGAAACATTGAGAAGCTGTGATGGTGGAGCACGTTAATAATGCTGTATCCATCCCATTTTTGGGAGCCGATGTCCTTCCTGTGGATGGTCACGGCTCGGTCACGGAGGTGGCGTAGGACTCAAGCGGGGAACCTCTGACTGAAATGTTTCTGGCCACAGACAATCCTCCATCCTGCTGCCCTGAGACGGTGAGGCTGAGCGCGTGTGACAGCTACAGAGAGATTCTCGCGGCGCTTCTGTGACACAGATCTTCCACGTTGTCTCAGACAAAGACACTGAAACTGGGCCCTTAGGGTTTTCATTTCTTTTTTTTCCAATCACCACTTCAGCAGGCCCTGATATGCACACGGGGGGAAGCGTAATTAATGCTCAGATTGGATCTCGTGTTCTGTATCTCCTTTTCCATCTGTCATCACGCGGAGCTCAGATTAATAGTTTGGCACTTCCTGCGCGTCCGGGCCTTTAAGCGCTCTAACTCTGGCTGTGTTTCTCGCACATCGTACAGGCTCTGTTCCAGATCAGAGACGAGGAGACTTTCTGGATCCCTACTGTTTCACAGGCACACTGATAAGGCTTCCAGCTGCACACTGGCTGAAGATATCCGACCAGGGATGAACTGTGACAACGGCAGGTCAAGTCACCGTAAGCTGGTTTGCTGAGAAGCAGCGGAGGCGAATGTTCATGGGGCCGTTGAGCAAAGACGGGGGGGCCTCATGTTGTGTAAGATGGAGGGAATGGGTGCACTGCTTATTGTGGGCTCCTTCCAACATCCTGTGGTGACAGGGCCCATTTATAAACTCGAAATCCTGAACCAAATTTGGTCAGAAATAGTTGATGTTTGTTTATACTTGAGCCGCTTGGCCCCGGGAATAAAGTTTCTCTCCAATAAGAGCAGAACTGCGCTTTAAGCAGCTTATGGCCTGTCACTTTCTCAACTCTTGGTGAATGTTATGATTTTCTCCCTGAGTAGAGAGGAAATTCTCTCAGTGGTACTCAATCTTTTTTTTTTATTACCGAGAACAAAAAGAAAAAGAAAGCAAGGCAGTTTTTCAATTTGTAATGATGTATATGAAGCAAGATGCCTTTTACTTTTTGTTTGTGTTTTTCTCCACCCACTGTACTTTAAGTGATTTCCTCCTGTGTAATCAAATTCCTCCCCATAATATCCTTTGCCTGTTTACATATAGGCCTCCTGTTTCCGCAAGAACACAGTAAAGCTAAGAAAGAGACCCTTTATCTCTAAACATAAGGAACCTTAAACAGTCCCTAGTTTGTATCTAAAAGCTCATTAAAACTCTAAAGATCTTTTCTTTTTTAGCACAAATAAACAAAAAAAGCTCAAATGTAAAGTTTCAGTGTCTTGGATAAACGCTTTGTTTCCACTTTGGGGATCCATCATGGATAAAAAAAAGTGAGACTCAGACAGCGCTTATTTCCAGCTGAGTGTTTTCAGAGTGAATCTCGGTGAAATGCTGAGAATGCTGCTGAGCTGGCATCAGCCGGAGACAGAGGGATTCTCATTATCGAAGCCACCTCACACAATCGCTTTGCCTCTTTGCTGCACTGGGATCCATTACCGAAACCACTGCAACCCGCGCCCGATGGAGCATGTGTTTGCTTCTCAGCAGGCTGAAAGCGCCGTGCTCGGGGTCAGGGGGGGTCTGCTCGCTGCGTGGATCGCATTCATTTGCCACTGGCCATCGACCCCCTGTGGCTCCCATCAAAACATCACGAGTTTCTCAGAATATGCAGCTCTAAAACCACAAATAGTTTGCGTTTACTCTGCAGTAATTCCACACAAACTACTGGGTTGGTAGTTGTGTGAGATTGAGCGTTGCATTATCTAAGCTAACCACTATGGGATGTGACCCATCCTGCTGTCTTCTCCTCCTCCCTCCTGTAAGCAGAACCGACACAGCTCTCTAGAGGTCCAAGCCACCTATGTTGCTCTGTGCGATTCCATGGCTTTTCTCATTTCCCTCCCCCTCCTCTCCCTCCCTGTGTTTGTCCCAGACTGGCAGATCGCCACCCTGGCCCTGTTGGTGGGGGGAGCGGCCCTCACCCTGCTCTCCTTCCTCGTGGCACTCATCTCCCTGTGCTTCAGCTCCAGGAGTCGCTGCTACAAGCCCGTGGCAGTAATGCTGTTCTCTGCAGGTAGGTGGAAAGAGTCGGGAGCATTGAAGGGATGAAGGATCCATCCAAAAAATACAAAACAATGGCATGACTGGCTTCCAAAAGGACTGGGCTGCGAGGAGAGATTCAGGCGTCCCTGCAGGGTTACGATGGCCTAAATCAGTCTCTGTCCAGTTTGAGCCTGGCTGTTCAGTCTGTATCTTCCCACAGGACACCGCCACATTCATTTTGACCTAAATGCATTTCCTTTTTGCTTTGCAGTTGTGCTTCAGGTGTGCAGCTTGGTCCTGTTCCCCATCAAGTTCATAGAAACAATCAGTCTGAGGGTGTACCATGAGTTCAACTGGGGCTACGGCCTGGCCTGGGGATCCACCATCTTCTCGTTTGGAGGCGCCATTCTCTACTGCCTCAACCCCAAGAACTATGAAGACTATTACTAGAAACATGTTGGACGGCGGGAAAAATCCAGGTCTTGGTGCTTCACCCGGTTTCAACATAGTCATTGGAATTTTCTCTCCCTGCACTGCAAAATCTCTGGAAATAAGAAAACAAATGCAGCTGAATAGCATCTGAGCTGGACAGGCCTTCTTCTGTTTCATACTGTGAACTTCTTGTCTCAAAGATTAAACTCACATATTGGGCGGATGCCCGTGAGCCCTCTTAGGAGGGTTGGCAGCTAGTCCAGCTGTGAAAAAAAAAAAGAAATCCAACATCAAGCAAAGGAGAGGGTTTGGAAGACTGATAAGATTACTGCATGTCCCCTTTAAGGATAACTCCAGTAGGTCTTAGATTTGGGCAGAAAATCTGAAGGGAACAGATGGAGTCTCTGACCCCATACCAGCGTGAAGTGGTGGACTAATAAACCAATCAGAGCGGAGGAGGAAAGGACTGATGTAATGCCAGGCTCAATGTAGAGCGGAAGATGTCCTATTGACGCGATATCCTGATGATGACAAAGTGAGGAAGACGGCAGCATGCTACATTTCCCCTGATACTTCACATCTGGGCCGTGGCCAAGCCTCCTTCCTCCAACATAAATGGAACAACAAAAACAACTTTATTGTCTCCTGTTTAAAGGTTCTGTGGTACTGATAACACATGAGAGCTACCTACTGTAGGATAACATGTTCCACACATGCAGGATCTTCCAAATGTACCAGTAAGAGGAGAATTCTCGGGTTAATGGTTAGAATAGTGTGTCTCATACATAACCAGCCACACCTGCTTTTAATAAAACTATATTATAATTATGTAACTATCCTTAATCATGCATTCTGCACAGTGTCCATTCCAAGCAGACTGGTGGGACGATGGCAAATGACCATGAGTGCAGAGTGCACGTGTTTGCATGATTCTCACAGACCTGGCCATGTGATGCCTTCTTATCTTCCCACTCAGCAGGAACTGTGAATACTCTTGGTAGAACAGGCACCATTTAGAGTACATTTGTTTCCAGATAAAGCAGAACAACTTCACTGTATCGGAAGCAGTCTGTGAATTCAGTTTCAGCTTCCAAGTTAAATTCATCATACAGGTGCTACCCAGAAAATTAGAATATGCTGGAAAAGATTTTAAATAAAAAAATGTCAGGCCTCTGAAAATAAACTATTGGATCTATACTTAGTATGTAAAATGTATTGGTTTCACCTTTTATCTTGAATTGCCTGAATAAAACAACTTTTCCAGCACATTCCAATTTTCCAGGTAGCACCTGTAGTATCTGAGGTAATAATGGAGTGAAACATGTGGTACATGACTAGTGTAAAGAAAACCGTGGAAAGGGCAAGCTGCACTCAACTTTCCAAATCTCATTCATAGTAGTCATCACCTTTTACCATTTGCAACATTGCTAGAAAGTCCATGAATGCAACATCTGCTAGCTGCTGTGTTTCTGATTACCACTGGTTTGATAACCAACATAATAAACATGTACAACAAAAAAACCAAACAAGTGTTCTTGATCGGGGAGCGTGTTCATAATAACACCAAACTATGCAACTGTTTGTGGTCGAGTCACATATAATCAGCTCATTTATTAAGTACAGCAATTTGAGGCATTTGCACAGGAAAATGAACATCTTTTTTTATCAGGTAATACATGGTGGCATAATGTGCATAAAAGTACCGGGAATATACTCATATGCAAGTGTCTTTAGTGTTCTTTCAGTGAAATGAGCTCTAATACAGAGCCAGATACAGTGTACAGTCTACATTTCGCATTAGTCACCACTTCTATACCACTGCTTCATTGTTATGTCAGAAAGAGAGCCACGAGTTCAGTTTGAACGTGGAGGCTCCTCTGTTTGGAGTCCAGGAATGAGCAGAGTGTAAACAGGGCAGTCGCTAACTACTGCACGCACTGTTCGCTAGGTAAAACTTCGCTCCTTCTCCTGAATCCTCAAACTGCTTTGACATTTCAGGTCTGTCCCACTCGATGCCGGAGTTGCAGTGCATCATACCCTCTTTAAGAGGAGTCATCATCCACCGAAGAAAAAAAGATCCGAGTGCGCAGGAGTACTGGATGATAAACGGGGCAGAGGGAGGGGTGGTGGCTCTTCCTCAGCAGGTAGGAGGGGCTTATATACTGACTGACAGGGAAAGACCTCAAGACGGACTCTGGAGGGTTGGAGCTTATGGTGTCCAAGGATCTGCAAAGGATGGAGGGAGGGGAGCAGGATCGGGCAATACAGCGCAGTGCTAAGTTCAGGTGTAGCGTGGCATTTCACACTGTTCACAGCGGTTGAGTGCAGGGTGGTTAAGGAAGGTGCAGCTTTCACAGTTCCACTGAGCGCCTTCGAAGTCTTCGTCTCTCTGGGGCACCGGTGCCGGCTTGGAGGCCTGCTCCCCTTCTGACAAAAAAAAAAGAGGTTATGTGTTAGGTGTCGAATGGAAAACCAAGCACACGCATCTACTTCTGTCGCTTCAATCGAGACGTGGGAAATAAATTAGGACGTCGGCTCAGACACAAGAGGCAATGCATTCAAGTCATGCTAACAAAGACGTCGTTACCATGCCTACAGATCTCTTCAACGCCGACACAGAGCAAAGTTAGCCACGCTCTCAGTCTTGGTTTGTTAACAAATGAAAGAGAAAAAGTCCTCCATGCTTATTAAGTAAAAAAAAAAAACCCCACAAGATCTGAATGATTTTTTATCCTGCAAAGTCTGTGTTCCCTTTTTTCAACAAATTCATTTATTCAAAAGAAAGTGTCACGACTGCCTTTTATGTGCTAAAATCTGCTGCAGCTCTCACCTTTCTTCCCAGTTTTGGGCGGCACCACCGGGCCCGGCTGAATGTTATCATAGAAGTTGTTGATTGCTTTGGGGTCAAATTTTCCTGTGAAGGAAAAAGAGAGAGAGAGAAAAAAAGACTTCTTAATTTGTTTGTTTAGGAGTGCCCGTTCCAGGCAGACGTATCATTCGCGCTTCAAGTTACACTCCTTAACTGCTTTGGGTTGCATTCAGACAGGCATCAGCAGAGTGCTGAGGGGGCTGCTTCAGTTCTGATCAGTATTATGAGGGGAAATCAAGGCAAATCCTGACTTCTAAGTTCCCCCTAGATCTTTATGCCATTTACAAAATGCTTACATACTATACATGTATATTACTGAAACTGATTTTTCAAGGTTTTACTTTATCATCACACTCTTGTCTGAAGCATTGGACCCAAAGAAACGCAGCTAATAAAACCACTTTGTACCAAATGTAAGAAGTCCTCCAGAGCACAGGAATGCCTTCATTTTATCCATCTACTCTGGCCATTCGTCATTGTTTATTATCTGACAAAAACTGGATTAGCCTCTTCTAAATGGCCGGTTTCAATGATCGATTTTTAAAAGTCACCCATAAAAAAAAGCACAAGAAGCTAAAAGAATACTCGCAGATTAGAAACAGGAAAAGAAATAACAGAACTGTTTAAAGTGTTGGGGGAAAAAAGTGAAATATAGGGAACGTAAAAAGCTTTATGCTTAATATTTATTTCAAATCAAGTTGTTTTGTTGCTGCTTGCTTATCCATTTGCATCTTTACTTTTAAGCAGGGATATATATTTTGGTACAAAGCCAATGGCGACATTATGATGGCACTGATTTCTACGACATTCAAGGTGAGAGGATTTTATCTATTAGCTTTGAAATTTTGACAATGCCCAAAATCTTAGTGGCAGTGGGCTGACTGCAAAGTAAACTCTATGCAGCAGCCACACAGACCTTCTCAGCTAACATATCTCTATCCCGGTAAACAGATAAAAGATGAAGACATATTGCTGCACACTGTGGTTATGAAGAGCGCTTTGATCTGTTAAATAAGTGTATACTATCCAGGCTCTGTGCATGGGTTCAACATGGATCGGCCTGGATCCTAAAACAAACTAGCTTGTCATTTCTGAACGCTACGTGTATGCAGCATGACAGACCCTTATATCAATCAATGCTTTCAAATGGATCAAAAACACAAAAAAGCTTTATGTAAAAAAAAAAAAAAGAAGTACATGCACGTGTCTGCTAGTGTTTACCTCTTGACTGCAGCAGATCTGTCTCCTTCAGCGTACAGTCAATATCAATCTGCAGTTGTCTGTTAAGACTTCGTAGTCGGGTCATTTCTTCAGGCTGGAATCAGGAGAAATAACCAGTTAGTTCAGGCGGATATGGACGGTGACGATACATTTTATTCCAGTTGCATATCTGAACAGCACACATGGCAAAGTTAACTGACTGAGTCAGTGATTAGCATAAAGAAAAGTGTAAAATACTCCTTTTGACTTGACTGAAACTCCCGTTTGTTTCAGCTTGTGATTTTACTTTTTGTTAAGCAAGTGGGGGAAAAAAATTGAAAAAAAATTAAAGATTCAAATTTCCAGCTATTTCTGTAAGTCCCTTCTATTTATCTTTATTGGGTAGATAATGTGAGCAATATAAACATACAATATCAATGCGATTTAGTATCCCAGTTTAGTATACCAGTATTCCCACCCCAATGAAACAAAAATGACAAAGAAAAGGAAAGTTTACCATTCATAAACAACAGTATATTGTCAAAGCTCTGGAGTGATCATATTATGAAGAGAGTCAGTCCATTCAACATTTATTAATTCATAATTTTATTCCGTGCTACTATGCGGCGTGGTATGGAATGAAATATATCCTTACCCTAGGTATTAGATTTGTGGAGTTTACTCGTCGAAAGCGTCTTTGAAGGGCGTCGTATTCCATGTTATTGACATCCGCCTTCAGCTGCTCTAGTTTCTGCTTCTCCAGCAGCAGTTCTTTCATTAAGCGCTCCATCCTTGCCCGCTGATGGAGGAGAAGAGCTGCAGGAATGCACACCAAACAGAAACATTTTCAATTATCCAAGTTAAAAAATAAATAAATAAAAAAAACACTTTAATTTTCAACTAGTCAGCTGAACGCTGTGATGTTACACTATTCCAGTAAACAAACCTTTGACTTCATTACAGCACCAAAATAAAACAAATGAAGAGGTATAAGAACAACTTGCAGTACCGATATAAAATCTTACAAAAGCCTTTTAAAAAAATAATGGAAAGATGATTATTACAGAAAAAAATGCATGAAATACAGTAGTTATTTCATGATAACCATAATCACAGAACGATTCTAATGTGACTGGTTTCTCATTACTTTGCTTCATCTACAACATATACAGGTGCTACTCAGAGCATGCTGGGAAAAAAAAATTTATTCAGGCAATTCAACATAAAAGGTAAAACCAATACATTTTAGTACACATCCAAGAGTTTCCTTTCAGAGGCCTGATATTTTAGTATTAAATAATATTTTTTTTTATCGATTACAAGCATTATTCTAATTTTCTGAGTTTTTTTATTTGAGGTTTTCTGAAGCTGCAAATCCTAATGAGCAAAATATTTAAAAAAAAGATATATATTATTTTGCATACTACATGTCTGTATGTGTACATTTAATCTTTGAAGTTAAGTTACAAGCACTACTTGGACAATTAAAATATCCTGAATAAGTGCATGCATTTCTGTAACTTAACTTCAAAGATGAAATGCACATATAAACAGCCTGAATAAAACAACTTCCCCAGAATAATCTAATTTTCCGATTAGCACCTGTACACTCAGGGTAACACATGGAGAAAACAACACATCTCTTACCTTGTGTGTAGGCGTAGTCATCAGAGCCTGAGCTGGAACGTCGGGGCATTTGCTGAAAGTGACTGGCATTGCTCCCTGGCAGAGCGGAGATGGGCAGGATGGGTGCGGGCGCGGCGTTGTGCTCGCTTTGGTCCACTATGTTCAGAAGAGACTCGGCTTCAGCCACAGGAGGGGAGCTTGGGGGCCTTTGTGCCTGGCCTCCGGGGGACATTTTAATCATATAAGTATAAGCCGACTGGCCTGGTTGAGGGGAAGAGGCCGGTCGGGGCCTCGCAGAGCCCTGATGCTGAAGGTAAAGTCCAGGGTGGAAAGCCGCAGGGCCCGGTCCGCTCATTGTGATGCCCCTAGAAGGGGAACTGGGTGAGGGGCTGGTGGCCATGTAAAGCGCTCCCTGGGGGTGTTGGCTGTGCACCGGTGAGTTGCTGCGAGGTCGCGGACCCTCCAGGGTAATCTCTATTTGTTTTGGCAGGGGGTTCTTGGTGATATAGGGCCTGTAAACAGCTGGCTGCTGCTGGGGCTGCTGCTGGGGCTGCTGCTGGGGCTGCTGCTGGTGATGGTAGGGAATGTTGGGAAGGGTTGGGGAGCTAATAGGGAGGAAGGCGTATTGCTGGTGCGCGGACTGCGGCTGGGGTTGTGGTTTGGGCTGAGGCTGGACCTGGTGCTGTGGGGAGCTGTAGGGCGAGCCGTATGTTGGGGTACTGTAGGGGGACTGCTGATGCTGATAGAGAGTTGCTCCCGATGAGGACCAGGGTGCAGGCTGTGGGCTCTGGGAGGGGGAGGGTCGAATGTACAGGGTGGTGTTGGTGTTGTTAACGTAGTGCCCGGGGGGGATCTGAAGAGCCTGCGGGACATTGGGTATACTTTGTGAAAGATCAACTGTTATAGGGTTAATGTAACGTGGAACAGGAGAGTATGGGGGGGACATGCCTTGCATGGTGGGCGGGGGGGTGGGCGTACTGGCTGAGCGGTTCTGGTCGTTCATAAAAAAAGGATTGTATCCGGGGGAGGGGGCCATGGTGGCCGGGGCTGACAATGGTTCGGGGTAGCTGGGGCGCTGGGGTTCAATGTGACTGTCACTGGTGCTGTGCACTAGGGAGCGCCCCGACCCTGCTCCTCCTCCGTTTGATTTGCTCGCATCTGAACCCGGGTAGCCCAGGCTGATGTGCAGCATGTGGTTCCGGCCCTGTCGCATTTCCTCTGGGCTGTGATGGAAGTCTCCATACAGGTATCTGTTACTCTCCTGAGCCAGGAGGTGGCAGCAGAGATCGAAGTTATTCTTATTCTGGGAGAGGATTGGAGAGCGGTGTTATCAATTATCTGTTTCCTATCAGAGTTCATGAGTTCATCTGATCCTTGCTACCACACCAAATCACTGTAATGGATAATTATGAAGGTTTGCAAACATTTGATAAATAACATTGGTTTATCAGTGGGAGATGGGGATTGAGAGAGTATAAGGATCAATACCCAAAAGAGAATGACAATATTATGGATCAGGCGTCCATCTTTTTAACAACTGATAAAGCACAATACAACACTGTTTTCTTTACATTATGTCTTCATAATCTGTTTACCTGGATAGATCCATTCTGCAATGAGCTTGCAGCACACTTAATCTATGATATGTCAAACCGTAATCAAAACCTCAGCTATGGGGACATCAACATTATTAAATGACACATGGCTTTTATGCACTAACAACTTTTTACACAAAATAATATGTATATTCTTTAAAAAAAAGAAAAAGAGAGAGATATGGCTTTTCTGACAAGCCTTGGGAACACATTTGCATTGTGTTTTCACCTGCAGAAGGCACTGTGACACTACTCCCTCTGGGATCTCTGGGAAACGCTGCTTGAGCTCCTGCAGGATGTGGTAGTCATGCTGCGAGCCTCCCTGCGCCATCCTGAGCCAACAGAGAGTCAACGCGCCCAAAGCTGCAAATGCCGAAATATCCAACCTCGTCTCATCCCCTGAAATGCAGACATGTATGACTAATCTGACATTAAACTGACATGTCAGATTACTCCTCGTAATAAACCTGTTAGGACGGTTGGCATAACACACCCATGTGTCAGCAGTAATCTCAAGACAGATATCAATAAGTAGTGTTTGTCAGCTACAAGAACTGATTTTTATTGATTAATCTATATTTAGTCATTCACTTGAAACAACCTAAAAAGAAATGATCGCAGATAGAAAATTACATGTGCATTGGCATTAGCACACGAGCCCTAACTAGCAAGGTGCCTGCTAGTCTGTTGTTGTTTGTTTAGCCATACTTTGACACCAAGCAACGACGACATTTCACTGCTAGCTAGCAAGCTAGTTATCAGCATCCGTACATCACTCAAACAACCGCACCTGTGAGCTATGTGGCTATCGCCGGAAACAGCATTACTTTTCATGGAAGATGGCCCTATGCCACCTGCAACTAATTGAGCAACGCAATCCCACAGACAAGCTATCTCTTTAAATAAGATTAACTCAGTTCTCCAACTGCCAGCCAGCTAGTGCTGCTAATGCTAACCGTAGCTTGGTTGTGCTGGTTGGTCAGCTGTCACAAGCCCGGGTGTTGATGGATTAGCCAGCTAACTATGCTAAAGCCAGCGATTGCTAGCCACTTACGGGTACTTAGAAACTTACTATACGTGAAGAGTCTCCCCCACACATCGGATTATGTCAGAGAGAGCTGTAATATTCCTGGGAAAATGAGCCGACGGTTTCCAATTAGTTGGTTTCGGCTAAATAACTTGTAGTTTCACATTCCAACGTCAGGCCGCTGCCGCTGAACTGCATAGCAGTTGGTCTATCGCGATAATGTCAGAATTTTCCGGACCAGGAAGTTGTCCCAGTCGATGGGATGAAAGTTGTCAATACTGCGCATGAGTGCAAGCAGAAGTCTTCTACAGAACAGCGTGATTTTTGCTCATATTGTCATTCAGTAAACATATTGCGTTTTTATGTAGTTTCCCCTTGTTTATTCCCTTATGTTCCCTCATAGTTAGTATCATTTTTTAAAGTCTGAGTTTTCCTATCAACACAATATCTTTCAAGATTATGGAGTTGTATTAGAATACATAATTTGCAGTCTAATGATAATTCAGAAAAACTGTTGTTACTACTACTACTACTACTACTACTACTACTACTACTACTACTACTACTACT
>JAVQJG010017589.1:0-10731 GCA_036024015.1 Craterocephalus amniculus | reverse complement strand
GTGTATATATATATATATATATATATATATATATATATTTCTGTCCAATCAGAGGGATGAAGGTGATCGAGAACAGAGCAATGAAGGATGAGGAGAAAATGGAGATTCAGGAGATGCAGCTGAAGGAGGCCAAACACATCGCAGAGGAGGCTGACCGTAAATATGAGGAGGTGAGGCTTCGGCAAATAGGAGCTGCATCCTTCCTGCTTAGTGTCCAGTCTTTTAAATCCCAAACTATGGCTGTTTTTGTCCCAGGTGGCTCGTAAGCTGGTGATCTTGGAGGGCGAGCTGGAGAGAGCTGAGGAGAGGGCCGAGGTGTCTGAATGGTAATACCGATAAATACACGATTTGCATGAATGCATGAATACACACAAAAATACACACATTCGCTCCCTTGCTGCCCTCGCATTAAAGCCAAGCGGGTCTTTTTTGTCCCTGTACAGTAAAGCCAGCGACCTGGAGGAAGAGCTGAAAAATGTGACCAACAACCTGAAGTCCTTAGAAGCCCAGTCTGAGAAGGTGAGAAGGAAAGATTTACGCCTGATAAAGAACAAAAGCAAATAATCAGGCTTTTTTTTCTAAGTAAAGGTGTACTTTATCACATAGAAAGCAGCAGACTGTGTCGAACCGGTTTTATCAAGTAATGTTCAGTATAAGACTCAGTTAAAGGCAAAAAACATTTGAGTATTAGAATCGAATTTTGCTTACATAATATCCGACATGCGTATGTTAACACCCAGCACAGACACCTCTCCCTGCATCCTGTCATTTAACATGGACAGTAATTTTGGTTAGCTCTCCTCCAAAGTGTATGACACCTTCACTGTAACTGCACATCATAAAACCCTGCTCTACACAACCTGTATTTTAGATGACCCTATATGAAGCTCCTGGACTCCTCTTTTACTGTATGCAGATGTTGAAATGTGCGTTTGTACAATGGCTTGTCCTCCTAACCAGCAGCTGGCCACAGAGGCCGTGTTTTGCACATTCGTGTTCGTGTAGACTCAAGGTGTGCCGGCAGAACATTCGTCTTCGCTTCATTCTTTCCCGAGCACAGACATGCAGCTCGACAACATGCCAGGTTTACCCCGTGATTTAGCGATATACGGTCATGCTTTTGCTCTGCTCAGTCAGGCATGGAAGGCATCACAGCCAGGCTTGTTCCCAGGGCAGCAGCTTGAACCAGAACATGATGCTCATATTAGGGCATCTGGAGGTTAAAGCAGTTGTGAATCCATTGTTTCTGCTACTGATCAGGTTGTCATTTCTGTCGCCAGTACTCAGAAAAGGAGGACAAGTATGAAGAGGAGATCAAAGTTCTGACCGACAAACTGAAGGAGGTGAGGTTCACATTACTGTGAAACTATAACAAAAGAGAATTTAGCAGATTTGAAAGAAATGACTGGCGATTTTTCTCTTTCTTTAGCTTTTACAGTTTTTCACTGATGCAAATCGTTGATGTCAAGACGGCATGGTGTTTAAGTTTCTGTAAAAATCCAGCCGCAGAGCTTTAACTGATGATTATAGCTTGTTGTCTAATGGGATCCACATGTGCACGCATCAGAGAGTTAAAAGTGAAACATTTTTTATAACAACTGCAGAAGACGCACACAAAGAGTTTAGAAAACTTGCCCAGTCATGCATGCTGGATTCATTTGTTGGAGCTTGCTGATGTCCTGTGTCTGAACCCCTGCCAGGCTGAAACCCGTGCAGAGTTTGCAGAGAGGACAGTGGCCAAACTGGAAAAGTCCATTGATGACCTGGAAGGTATGACCGGTTTAAAACCCTTTTTTTTGTTTTTTTGTTTTTTACACAGGATGTATACAAAAGTTGGATCTTTTTAACCTGATCCACTTTAAATACACCTGAATGTGTTCAGTGCCATCAAGGCGAGGTTTATTTTTCACATCATGATGCATTCGTGCACAATCAGTGATTCCAGTTTGTGATAAATTCCTCAAGGAGTGGAAACGCATTCTGAGGAAAAGAAAATATTCCACACCAAAGCTGTGGAAGCCACCCACAAGCTCCTGAAAGGCCCTTGTTTCTGAAGGACGAGTATTCCATGTCAGCCATGCTGCAAAGAGGACAGAATGTGCTCAGATGTTTTGTAGGTCAGCATTATTTAGCTGATGAACCGCAGGGAGCCGACTTTATAGAGTTATTGGAGCGGCTTTATGAGACACTTCGAACAGGCTAAAATGCTCAAAGTCCACCCAGCAAAGTGGCTGCGAGCCCAATTAGAAATGCATCATTCTTCTCTTCCAAGCATTTTTGCATCTTTTAAAAGTCTGACCAAATTTTTTTTTTGTCCTCTCCTTCTTTCCCTTTGCTCTTGTCTGCCTCCATCTGTCTCTCATCCTGCTTTTGGCTTGTTTGTGTCGCTGCTGTCTCGACACCCGCCTGTATTTGCTGTCGACCTCTGACATCCAGACGAGCTGTATGCTCAGAAGCTGAAGTACAAGGCCATTAGTGAAGAACTGGACCATGCCCTCAATGACATGACGTCTCTGTAGACATCCTTTTGCTGTCTCTGCCTCTCACGCCCATCTGCTGTGCTCCTGCCTTGCTCTGAATCTTCTCTCTGCAGATCATACGTGCCTTCTGTCCATCTTGCTATGCAAAAAAACCCTGCTTAATTAAAATCTCTTTATTTCCTACTTTGCAGCGTTTGTCTTTGTGTTGGATTGTTGGTGTTAAATAGAGCGAGAAAACCTTAGAGAATCACATAGTTTAGTGTAAAGTGTTTCTCCCAAATATGGCATCCAGTATGTCCTGTACACTGTCAGATGAACAGTTGCAGAAGGTGAGCATTTCAGACGAGACTTACTTCGATTTTTGGTTTGATGTAACATTTGATGTGGTTTTTTTTAATGTGTGGCTACAAAATGCATCCTAATTTTGCTGTTTACACAAATCAGAAAGTATAATTGCTTCTACAGTGCAGCACACAAGTCCATTTAATAAGCCCACTAACAGTCTTTGCAGTCAGCAGTTTATGCATGAAAGGCACTGTGTTGTGGTTGAATTATTTTTGCATGTGGCGCAACTTAACCAAAGTACTTATGCAAAACATCTGTCCAGTAAAACAGTGCTCTGTGCAGCTTTTCCAGGGATGCTGTAAGGAGATTAAACTGGCAATGACATGAGCAATATTATTAGCTGGTGGTTGGGAGTTGACTGTGTCTTGTTCTTCTTCTCTCCAGAGAAATTATCGCATGCCAAAGAGGAGAATCTGGGCATGCACCAAGTCCTGGACCAGACCCTGCAGGAACTGAACAACTTATAAACAAACGGAGAGGAAGCTGGAGAGGATGAGATCGTCATTAACATTCCATTAAACGTTCGACTCCATTCCACATTTCGAGCTGTAAAATCGTAACTCCCCACATTAAGGGGGATTAACTTAATGCTTGTCCCTTGATGTTTTTTTTTTTCTTTTCTTTTTTTTTTCCCTAAGGCACAACTTTTTTTATTTTATTTTTTTTGATGGGTAATCAATTTGAACCCATTGCTTCTTTGTTCTTTTTAAAAAATCTCCCGCTGTGATTGCAGAAGTTTTTTCCAGAAAACATTTTGACCACTTATTTAGAAAGAAACAGTTTTAAATTTACCCAAGAAAGCCTTGAATTTGGTCACCGGATCACTTTAAAGGCCGGATATTTTTACCTTTTTTATGTGCAAATACACTATTGCTCTGCCTGGTCATTTTAATGCATAGGCTACAGGTGGCATTGGGTTTCACTATGTCTACATCCATGTGGCTCTTAACTTCCAACCAGTGGTGATACCAGTAGTTTTCATAATTTATCACTGAGAGTCTGTACCATAAGACTTCACACTAATCTGTGCTTATACAGCACAATGTTCAGATAGACAGTTGGTTCAATGGGAAGGTTTCAGTCATAGATACACTATTAAAGCACTCGCTGCTCATTTTAGTTGTCTGCCTTTAGAGCCCAACTGTGGAGTAGCCTACTTACAGTACATCAAATCTTTTCTGGGTTTTCGGGTATTGGCTGCAGAGTCTGTACTGTCTTTCCTCTAGCTTAACCTGACCACTGACACCTGCATCATTACCAACAATGTGCCAAATTCTATCCAATATTTACAGTCTATTGTCCATACATGGGCGAGCTAATCCCCAAATCACTGGAAACTTAGTCAAGTTTTATCAGCCATGGATACTTATTGTATATAGTAGAAGAATGTTAGGTATGTGAGAAGTTGTATTGCGTGAGGATTTTTTTTTTTTCTTTCTTTTTTTCCCATTTATACCACTTTTTGCCAGGGGAACTCTCAAGACCAAAGACGACACAATTCTTCAAATGTTTTATTTTTGTTTGTGATATTAATCATGGTTTCAGTACATGTCAGCGCTTCAGACAGCGTTTTGCATTTGATTGAGACCATTTTGAAATATTTCATTCACATCCCCATCCATGTCAACCTAATAAATGTTTTACAGAAGTTGGCTTGTTTAACTTTTTCTTATTTGATTAGTTAATATGACAGACAGGAGAAAATATCTTTAGATCAAGCGCTTCATTATCTTGGTCTAATGCTCATACAACTCAGTCGGAACATGCAGGAATGTACAAGCTTGTTTCTGATTGGTAGTCTATTTTACTTTATCACGCCTTAATTACACCTATATCACTCTATTAGATCCAAGAAATGGATTAAGTGAGGCAATTTGTCTTCTAAGAAGTTGCAACACGGAGTGTGGCTCGGACTCGTTCATCCGCGGTTCTTTTTGCTTCCCGTTGTGGATGTTTTGGTTTATTCCAGCTCATGTATATTTCCTCCTGAAGGCACAGCCTATATGGATAAATTTTTTCAGCAACTCGGCAAAATTAACATCAACCAGACTATTTGAAAACACTACATTATGAAGTTGCATCTACCTGCTGTTAGTCTGCATTTACCCCCTCGTGGTCTACAGAGGATAATGGAGCAGCCTGGACAGGCCACCACCATATGGGCATGGCTGAAGATGGTGGTGATCCTGTAGCAGCCTGAATAAACAAAAGAAAACAAGTAGAAACGTCAGAAATCATTGGGGAGGCAAAGATTTGTCAGCTAATATGGGCTTAGGACTACCTATGCATTTGACATCCATAAAGTAGGAGTTGGGGCTTTGCACCAGCCTCTTCTTCTTGTGACGCCTCATCTCCTCTGTGAGACTGGGATGCATCAAATCTTTGGCCAACTGCAAGAGAGTAAAATCCTCTCAAAACTTGGTCTTAACTTCTGACTTTGATTAGAATGAAAGAAAAGGACGTTTCTGTGAATATATGTTAAGGTGTGATGCCGCCTATAGTATGAACAAGGAATTACATGATTTTGTAAATACACAGACATGTCCAGACAAGTTCAGACACCCTGCCTATCGGTATATACTAAAGATACTCACATCATGTAACAATAAAATAATATATTAGTTCATTATGTAGTGTTTTCTTGCAATGAAAAAAAAAAGCTTTTATACGCATTTTTACATCTTTTCCTTTCTAGCATATAAAAAGCTTTCTGACAGTCAGAACTGATGTAATAGAAATATATCAATTCGAAATATCTACATTTCAAGCAACTTGAAAATCAAACAAAAGCTTTACTTACAGACATGTTTACACAGATGCTCCTGATTTTTAGCCGTCCAGCACAAATACGTGACTAGATTTACCTGCTGTCCTCTGTCGGATTGATCGTTATTACTGATGCCCAGCACACTAAGCAGGCGGGTCTTTCTTATAAGAGGAGGGGCAACACATCTTAGTTGAATTATTAAAAACAGGACTACTTTGAATGGCTTCTTTAGTTTTGTTTTAAGCGCAAGTCAATGGGCAAAAACTTACTAACTAAACAAGAGTAATACAAAATGAAAATATAGATTATTCCCATATCATCTACCTGAACTAAGACAGAGTTTTGTTCACAAAGATTTTACATTAAATTAGACAACTTTGTCCCAAATCAGTGACTGAGATGCCACTTTGACACAGCTACAACTAGTAGTCTACAATACAAGAAATCAAATTCACAAGGTAAAAATCTTTTTTTTAAACAAAGATTTTAAAAAAACACAGAACATGGTTAGAATAAAGATAAAATCATGTGTAATGTAGCCTAAGATGCTTAATATGGTTATTGCAGAGGGGATGAATGATATTTTGGATCAATGTCTGTGATGGCAGTGGCAGGAGTGGTGGAGGAGTGAGATGGGTGCTCTTTTTTCCTGATTACAGAGGTGATATGTTGTTGCAATAACTTTGCTGGTCTGACTGACTATACGAGAGAGTTTTTTGTGTTTTATGCAGAGGAAGCAAAAGCAGGATGAAGAACTTAAGGTAAACATGGATTCGTGAGTGAGGTGCAGATCAAAGCAAAAATGTGTTTGCTAAGTCTTTAGGTTAAACAACAGCTGGAAGCAAGCTTGGGCTTTGTTCAAAATCAGTCATATGGCATGGAAAATACATGTAGGCTGTGTCTTTGTTCCCAGATATTTAAAAATCATTCCACATCTTAACCCTGGATACTACTGGGTGTAAAACATATGGAAGACAATTTCCATGTTTGAATCTCACTTAGAATCCAATGATAATGGTATTTCAAGTCTGCAAAAAATGATTAATAATGTAGGTATCTCACAATAATTGCGTTTTGAATCTCATGATGATTGTAGCATCTCACAATTATGACTTTGAATTTCATAACTCTGAATTTGAATCTCATAATTAGTTTGGATCTGATTATAATAACATTCTAAGACGTGGAAAGGGCTTCAATAAAAAACTTTGTTTAAAGTTTTAAAGTTTCTTTAAGCCCCCCACAGGACAGTTCCTTTGTTTTTGTAGTATTTAGCTCTAAATAGTTCTGGTTAAATGCATAAACCTGCTGTCAGAGCAATACTGTTATACAGTCCCTTTTAGTTTCATACTCTGTGGTGCTTTTTAATAACAATCAAGTCCTCAAACAATTAATTTCCAAAGGTGGTATCACTAGCATTATCCCGGCCGGCAACATACATTAAAACGAGCACACCCCTAGGTCCAGCAACAGACTTCCGGAGCCACGGCGACACGGATGAGTGGCAGTTGATTGTACCAACAGGCCGCTCACGAGGAGTGACGTCTCCGATTCCGCAACGGGCGGGATATCCGCAGTAGTAAGCTAGCTAATGACATGGCGAAGACTTACGATTACTTGTTTAAACTACTTTTAATCGGCGATTCAGGCGTCGGAAAAACCTGCGTACTTTTCAGATTTTCTGAAGATGCCTTTAATTCAACGTTTATCTCTACTATAGGTGGGTAAAACCTTTATCACCCGTTTTGAATTAATTGAAAACGTTACACGAGCAGCCCATCCCGTCTTGCTAATTTGTTGCTAACTTTTCTGGCTAGAATTCATATTGTGCTAGTGGCTGGCCAGGAAATGTACAACCGGCATGTAATATGGAGTCTTTGAGGACGCTGGCTGACATTTTATCTACTTGCAATAGTTTGAAAGTCCCGGCATGTACCATCCGGATAGGGGATGCTTGCTTGTCATTTTTATTTTACGTAGAAACTATACAAACCTTGGCAAGCTGAGCTAACATGCTACAAAGCTAGTTAAGTTAGTTGGCAGTGTCATTTCCGATTTGACTAGCTCCTCTCTACGCCCCATTATTTATACAACGTTAAACAAAAGCTCAATAATGTCCGCAACCATACATATCTTTGAAAAAATCTGCCACAAATGTGACTCTCAGTGAGATACTGAGTCAGTGTGGAAACGAGTTGATTTATTAGTATTTTAGTGAAATATTAACTGTGCAAAACCTTGTTTTTCTTCAGGTATTGACTTCAAAATCAGAACAATAGAATTAGATGGGAAGAAGATCAAACTACAAATATGGTAAGATGGTATGCCAAAGTTAAAAGTAAAAAAAAGAAATCCACTTCATGAATAATTCACCCTCATTTGTTTTGCTTGCAGAATAATGCATTTACAGAATTGTCTTTAATCTTTAAGCAGTCATCATTTCAAACTATTTACAAATCACTAGGGTAACCTAAATATATATATTTTGTATGTAGGGATACAGCAGGACAAGAGCGGTTCAGGACCATCACAACAGCCTACTACAGAGGAGCCATGGTAAGTTATTTGGCCAACCTGTATCTGTGGGAACTGAATGGGTTAAGTGGCTTTCACTTCAGCTGCAAGCACTGCACCCTAAACATTTACCAGAGCCACACCCAACATTGTTATGGATCTTAATACTATACACACCTCAAACATCTGAGATGCGCTAAATGCATTGTCCTGAGACTTTTGTAGATTTTCCCTCAGTCAGGTTGAACTGCATGCCATTATTAATTTGTTTTCATTGTGACATATTTCATCCTTGTCACCTATGGAAGCCAACTGTGAAGCTGTAACGTGAAACTCCAAAACCATTTATCATGATTAAAGGCTGACAGACCATAGAAATTTGTATTAGAATGTCACAGTCTGTGTGTGATGTGATTTATTGATTTATAGAAATTAATTAATAGCTTAGTAAGAAAAAATAAATAAATTACTTATGTATTTTGCTGAATTCTCCAGGGCATCATGTTAGTGTATGACATTACTAACGAGAAGTCCTTTGACAACATCAAGAACTGGATAAGGAATATAGAGGAGGTAAGATATTATTTTGTCCCTGATTTTCTACAGGGTGTTCACAAAGTTGAAAATGTTTAATTACTGTTATTACCCATTCAACGTGATGATATGCATTTTTTTCTGCAGCATGCCTCAGCAGATGTGGAGAGGATGGTCCTTGGGAATAAATGTGATGTCAATGACAAGCGACAAGTGTCCAAAGAAAGAGGAGAGAAGGTGGGATTGCTAAATGTTGCAAAATATTTTAAATGATATCAGTATCCCACGATTCTGGTATAGATATTAATTTTACCCAGTCACTTTCTGACTTTGTCTCTTTCATTGAATTTTCAGCTGGCGCTGGAGTATGGTATCAAATTCATGGAGACAAGCGCAAAGGCAAACATCAACGTGGAAAATGTGAGTTCATCACATTTCTGTAAATTGCTTTTTAATCATTTTGTAGTTACTAGTAAGGTTTCACGATCTGGTAAGTATTTTTTTTGTTTTTGTTTTTTACTATGAAATGTAATGAGGGCGGTCCATATTTTACAGTTGGGTGAAATCCCTATCTATTATTCAAAAGTCTTATTCAGCTCATTAAGGGCGGCCGGTCTCTGCTTGTTGCAGTGTAACTGCTGTCAACGGTACATGAACTCATGGAATCTTCAATCACTGGACAAGAAATGTGAAAAAACATTTCAGGAAGCACATCACTACATGCCCCCAGACTGGTTAGAATATTTAGATTGATTTTTATTTGCTGAAATGGTCTGAGAACAATTGTTTGGACTCAACTGGTTCCTGGAGCAAAAGGACAGCTAAATTCTTTCTTGCAATAAATGTTAAAATATTTGAGTCATCTTAGTGAGATGATAAAAGTTTCAGTTCTTAATTAGCAGCCCCCATTATTTATAAAATCAATGTGGAATATATTTTTGTTTGATAGAAAATTTTGATACAAGTTTCATCTCTTCTTTCAATTTTAAGTGGACTTTTTATTTCAACTTGTCAAGATACATTTTGATAAGAAACATTCAGTGACGGGCCTGGATGTCCCATCATGGTTTAATAAATGTAGAGACTGCATCAGTATGGAGGACCAGGAGGGTCATCGAAAAAAGCAATACTACATTTTCATGCTGATTAATCAATTGTGAAATAAAAATATTACTAAATATAATTTCAAATTCAACAATTAAATGATATAAAAAGAAATCAAATTTCTAAAGCATTTTCTAATTGAACATTTGAAATTGAATTATTAAACAGGGATTACAAATTGTTTTCATTATTTCGTTATTAAATCCTGAGATTTGAAAATGCATTTTCAAATTCAAATCTTAAAGCAGAAATAAATGATCAATTTATAAATCTGATTAGAAATACCTTTACATATAATCTATTTAAAAGCAGTAATTCCCCTTTCCATTTCCTTTTCCTTTTCCCGCTTGCATTTTCAAATCCATTTTCTAAATGCATTTCCTAAACGCTTCACCGCCTTCCTTTAGCTTTTCCGTGACTCTTCAGGGCCCTGAACACGCTGAAAACCAAAATCAACCAATCACAGCCGCTCCGCGTGATACTGCAGCTCCCTCATTGGTTAGCTAGCAACACACAGCTAACTAACAGCAAGCTAACCGCCCTGACCGTTACAAGAGTACCTAACTGCAGCCAAAATGGCGGCCGCAAGCGGCACCATACCTCTGCTTGATCCCGGAAGTCTGTTGCCTCAACAGTGGAAACGGTCTTCGGCAGAGACCGGTCGTCTTCGGCATAGAGATATATATATATGTCTATGGTCTTCGGCAAATACCGATCCCTGTCACCCATATTGGTCATGGCACCAGTTTCAGATGAACACAATAGAATAGTTACTCCGTTTATCTCTATTAAATGTGGATAGATTAAATAGCTATTTCAGTCATAGATGTTTATATTTATATAGATATGTGGAACATTTTAGAAGATATGATTGATTATTTATGACAAAAACACAATTTATGCTGGTATTAAATGAAAAATACTTTATCCTTGAGGGAAACTCATATTATAGTTGTTTTGTTTTTCTCAAAGTTAGTTTTTTAATAT
>JAVQJG010017558.1:0-16505 GCA_036024015.1 Craterocephalus amniculus | reverse complement strand
TGGCTCTTATAATTGAGAGTATTTTACTTTTTAGTCTGACTGGAAGGCAACTTTATGAATAAACTAGCATTGTGGGATGTAAAAAATTGCCAGAACCACGACTGTTCAACAGTATCTTTTGATTTGACTGTTTTGTGATACTTAATTGGCCTCTAAATCAGGTTTGCTCACTATGAGAGCCAGCAGGGTTTCAATGTATTCCTGCTTCAACACACCTGAATTAAACGTTCTAACAGCCAGTCAAGTTCCACACAATGACACATTAATTTGAGTCGAATGTGTTAGAGCAGGGATGCATAGAAAACCAGCTGGATTGTGCCTCTCGTAGGACCAGAGTGAGTAACCCTGCTCTAAATTAAGAACTCAGGTGAACATCAGGTCACTCTTTGTTTGCTGTCGGTGTGGAAAAGTAGCATAATGTTGAAACCCATCTGATCAAGGCCCTGAAGGTGCGTCTCTTTATTGACAACTCTTGATAAACAAAGGTTTTTCTCTCCAGATAGTAAGACAAGTCTCTGCAACTAGCTAATAGGGTATATGCCAGAACCATCGATGGCGTACTTCCGCTAGATTGTCAGCCAGCCCCACCACTTCCGGTAGAACGGAGGACGCAGTGTTTACAGTGTCCAGCAAAGCTAGCTAATGGCTCTGCACAAGAAATTCAAGCTACAAAAAGTCACCAGTAGTTCTACAGCGGAACATTGTTGTGTTCCCCTGTGTCAGGCGTCCAGTAGGTATAATTCGGTGATAAGTTTTCACTTTGTGCCTGCCGAACCTGAAACTAGAAGGAAATGGATGGTAGCTATTCGCCGAGACAACTTCACCATAACAAACCGTACCCGGGTTTGCAGTCGGCATTTTAACGCGGACGATTTCCGTGAAACAACAGGACGTCGGCTCCTGAAGAGGGGAGTTGTTCCGTCACTATTTCAGTGGAATTCATTTTCCCTTCCACCACAAAGACCGGGCGTTTGGCAACAGAGAGAACGACCAGCGGAAGCTGTGGACTTGGAGGAGCCACCGGAGGACGCAGTTAGAGCGAGTGATCACGACTATGTCTCCCTTCCTGGTCCCGGAGTTGTAGATCATGCACTTGAAGAAAACAAATTCCTCAGAGAAGAGGTCGACCGCCTAAGAGAAGAGATGACATCCATGGCATTGAGGCAGCAGTTTGGCATCCACAGATTTGCCCACTCAGACCAGGACATTTGGTTTTTCACCAGGTAAGTACTCCATCAGGCTCCTGCTAGACTCATCCAATCCTATTTGAAGCCTGCATGTACTACATTTCTGACAGCTTCACCTTGTTAAAATCCAGACTAAAAACCTTTTTGTTCAAATCTGCATATAATGTTTAACTTATGTCCCCTCTGTTCTTAACCTGTTCCTATTTATTTTAGCCTTTTAATTTTTCTATCCTGTTTTCTATTTTAGTATTTTTTTAGTGTAACTATGTATTTTCTTGTTCGTTCTGCAAAGTGTCCTTGAGTGTCCTGAAAGGCGCAACCAAATAAAATGTATTATTATTATTATTATTTAGTTGTGATGATCTTTGTAAGGTTGCTCGCAATGTCATTCATATTTATATTATAATACATACCCGATAGTTTTGAAACATCAGTAACTTCAGTGGTAGCTGTGTGTGATGGTGAGGGGGAAGTCTACACGTTTGCAAAATGATTCATCCCCTTCCATTCAAGAAAGAGATAAATTAAGAATCATAAATGCAATAATCCAGATCTATCATTTTGCAGACATGTATGCCAATTCCCTCAGTGTTATTGTTAGTTTGTGATTATCATCCCTTTAGGTTCATAATCAACGGCAATGCAGGTTGAAATACTAATATTATTAAATGTACACTTTTAAGGTTTGCATCATATTCCTCCCTCATGCACTTCTGGGCCTTGATCGAGCCTGCGTTGCCATCGATGGTCCATGTGAGACACGCACACCAAGGAACCTTCCCAGAGCACAGCTCAACAGCTGTAAGTACTCCATAATAATTTCAAAATTATGAAGATCAGGTTTAATGGAATTACTATAAAGTTAAACTACAATATATTTGTTTACCTCTTGCACAGTATTAAAAAAAAATAAAGACGTGCCTGACAGTCTGTGGCATAACTACAAAGGACTAACATCAACAGTAAACTCTATGATTAGTATATAAAGTATATAAAGTATCACCACAAATACAAGTACACACAGCTCTCTAAAAATCAATCCTACCATTACATTAAAGAGTGCAAAATATCACGCGACACTGACAAAAGTAATAATAAATTTGAAAAAAGAAAATGATAGCATTGTTTTTTAATTGCGGTTCAATAGAAGTAACCAAAAAAGGAAAAATTAATCTGCATTATGTCATGATAATCATCATATCTAGTAGAACAATATTTTGAGGCCATCACTGCAATCAGGGGTTTTCTGGAACAGTTCATCTAACTTTGAACTGCTTTTAAACAGGCAAGATCCCTACAACCCATAAATGAGCTGTTTCTATTCCTCAACTTCCTGGCCCTGGGTTCCAAACAGCGTTACTTAGCTGACCGATATGGAGTTCACCAGTCCACAGTAAGCCGGATCATCACTACCTGGACCAACTTCCTCTACACTGTCCTTGGCTCTATCAGAATATAGATCCCTGCAGAGAAAATAAAGGAGCGTATGCCAGAACAGTTTAAGCCGATGAGTTTGTGCCATGTAAGATCTACAGGCCACCCTTTCTCTTTGGCAGATCCCAGATGTCTGCTCCAGAGGTCAGGGAAACGCAAGAAATTGCACACCTCAGGGTACACGTGGAGCGCTGCATACGCAGAGTAAAGAAACACAGGCTCTTTGACTCAGAAATTCCTCTTAGATTATTTGGCAACATCAATCAGCTGTACGCTGTCGCTTGTCTCCTGACAAACTATGAAAATGGTCCTCTTGTGAAGGGCTTGGGCTAAGAAGTAGTCACATGCTTACACCTGACTGTCAGTCATTGTTTTACCCCGGTTTCATTTCAAATGAAAATAATCTTTGTACATACTGTTAACTTTGTCATGAAAACAATCTTGTAAATTACAATGACGATCTGCGTTCTGAATGTAATCTAATTTTGTACATATTAACTTCATCTTAAAAACATTAAAATTTGTAAATGATCAGTTGTCTCAAATTTACAACTTATAAACTTTCCTTTGACCAACCTGACTTGCACTGTTTTTGGTCCCACTCACACAAAACACAGTTATAATAGTGCTAATCATACATTTTGACAGTGACGTTTAACTGAGGTGAGATTAATATTTTTCCAACCTGTGCATCTTGATAGGTCGATTCACACACATGCAACTTACATTTAACAAGCAATGATGACTGTTAAAAATCATTGGACAGCGCTTTCTCATTTAACATTAAAACATTTATAGAAATATCAAAACAGTAATACAATAACAGTAACATAACAGTAGTAATTACATCAAAGTAGACTTGGAGACTCAAGCTACTCTTAAAAAACATGCAAAACTGAGCATGCATACAAAACAGAAAAAGCTTAAATTCATTTGATATGTACAAATACATTGCAATAGGTGGAAGAAAATACATTAATCCAATAAAATTGTAATATTACATCTAACACAGGAAAATGAGCAAAAAAGATCTAATTTAACAGAACATGAGTTAGATTTTGTGTAATAATTTTCAGCAATTTCTTCAACTACAGTTGGGTGAATGGTTTCTACAGGATGAACTGATCAAGGCTAAGGGGATTTCTGAGAAAAAATTGGGTGCAAATGTTTCTTTTCATAGGGGAATTTGTTCTACTTTTCGAGGAATGCGGGAAGGTAAAAGTTAAAAAAGAAATGGTCAACTTTTTCTTTAATTTTTTCAGTAATCTCCTCATCTCTGGGAATCCTCTGAATGAAAAGGTCATCCTGTGCGTATACCACAAAGTCACACCAGTCAAGTCCAGAAATCAGCATCTGGCCCTGGATCTGCCAGTAGTAAGGATGAGATTTCCCCGGACCTTCTGTGCCATCACTGATCTTGATGTAAGGACAATCGACGTAGCTTGCCACATTTGGGCATTTAACTTCCACGAGGCCAAACACTGGCTGGCCCTGTAGGTCATACACTACACCATCAGGCGAAGAGTCCATACATAGTGCATCGGGATGGATAAGGAAGCCACATGGGTAGTGGTTTACCTCCATCAGCCTGCAGTACTCCTCCACTGCAGTAGGTTCTTTGTCCAGCCCCCGCTTCATGTCTTCGGTCTGATGAGAATGTCCTAGGAGCCTTCTTGCTAGATTTTTTGCGGATGCATCTCCCCTGTAATGACAGACCTCCCTAAATTTGGTGGAAGTGACACAAGGGTGCCTTAGTTCATGCCACTCATGGCAGGAACTCTGCTGTTTTGTGCTGTTCTCAATGGCATGAGCTTGCTTCAAGGTACTCATGTGCAATTGCTGATGCTCAGTGAAAACAAAAGACACCTGGGAAGGTGCCAGTCTATAATTAGCAAGAGGCAGTTGTGGAGGAGAAGTGGCATTTGCATGGGGACATGTTTGTGGCACTTTCTGTGCTGGCAAGTATAAGACAATATACTTCCTTCTTGGACTTTTCCAAACAGAGAGTCTACCAGAGGTACATCATTAGATATGGCCATAGTCGTTATCAATGGAGCTGTATCAGCAGGAAAATCACGGTAGACCTCATCTACCCGGAGTGTGGAAAGCTCAGGTAGAGGTGAGCTGACTCCCCTGTACAAGCTGCTCCTATGGAAATTACAAGTTTGAATGAATCTCAGATAATAAAAATAAGACAAAAGATTATGAACAGTTCATAGTGGTATAATGGTACATATGACTTTTTCTGTGGAAAAATAAATCGGATTTGAAAATTTTTGATTGACTGACTGATAAAATTTATACCAGGGTCAGCGAGAATTCTAATGCCAACTAGTGTGCATTCTTTATGTATAACCCTCAAGTAGTTTGGCATGTTAAATCACTGTTATATCACTCCGCTACAAGCGTCACTCTAGCAGCACACAAACCAGTTGGTTTGAATCAGAGTGCTGTAGTCTAAATAAAAACTGTTGATAATCATGCGTTCCATTACTGTTGACAACGGTTGGTTAGAAAAAAGAAAACGGATCAAAACTGACATAAAATTGTTCCTGTACTTAAACATAACTACAGAGTTTAGTTAAGTGAATAAACATTTGACATAAAACGTTAACTCTGCGGGACCATGGTATAAGTGGATTGAACAAGGAGCCGTACATTACACAGTTTAAATGCACTTCGCGGAGGAACACCTTCGCGTCATGGTGTTCTAGACTCTGCGTTGTGCATTCAAACTGTGTAATGCGCGCCTCCTAGATGTTTAACCCTTACTTATACAGTATAAGGTTTTAAGAAAACATTCAGCCTTTCATTTAGTAAATGATATTTTTTAAATTTTCTCTAACATATTTAACTCTAGATTATTGTATTTATTAAACTAACAAGATAGCAATACTAACTTGATGCCTTCTACCACTCTTCTTTCTTTGGGTCTGGCTGAGCGAATGATCATGTCATTTACCAGACCAGGTTTAACACCCTGCAACAATTTGTTAGTTTTACCAATTTATTCAAATGCATGTTTATAAAATCAAAGGACAGCAGACAAGATACCGTACAAACCAGCATGACTTCTTGGCTGGGATGACATGGGTAAACAGTAAATAGTTATAGTTACCATGGTTCTTGGCTTGTGCCATTTTTGTTCCGCTTCTGTGCAGCTGTATGTTGGAGGAATGGTACTGATCTTCTGTTGACAGTAATGAGCTGTCTGGTATAAAAGAGCTGCCACATGGTTGCACATGGCATTGCATGTCACAGCGTCACCAGCTGTGCAGGAGCATCTATAGATCTGCAGCTCCACGGGACTGCAGTCTTTCAGCACAAGCTGGAAATAGAAACATTTGTTGAACTATGTACAGTTGAACAATTAAAACACATTTTACACTGAGTGGTTTTTAAAACTTCTTCAAAGAGTTCCTTCGCTCACACAATTTAGGCCCTGCTAGTTTAGAATTTATCCCAATAAATAAATCGCAGATTAACTTGTGAATGACTCTATTGTGAAACACCAAAAACTATATTCCAAATCGCTTTGAATTCGACAAATCTCACGGGAACTCACTGAATGACAGTTAAAAAACACTCTTTAAAAAATCAGACTACTTTACTTTTCCATGTGAGTCAACACATAATCTGACTAGCCTGCACTGAACTTGCAGGGTATTTTTTTACTTAATAAACTTATTTTTACAAAAACATTTCACATGCATTAAAAACCAGCCTGCATGGAACTCGCAGGTTATTGTTTTTACTTATCAAGCTTGATTTCACAGACAAGAACTCCTCACATACATGAACAACATGCCTGCATGGAACGTTTGAAGAATAACTTTTCCTTACACTCAAAGTGTGGGGCTTCTGACTCTTCCTCATCGATCTGTAGCATTCAGCCCTAACTGTTATTTCTCCTGTATCATGATCTTTGTTTGACACTGATATTGAAAATAATGTTTGATCATCAAGTTAAAATGACATTCAGTATCCACACGCTATTAGCTAGTAATGGAAATCATTTCAACACAAATGTGTTAATTCTGTTGTATGCTAATGCTAATCGCGACAAAGCACCGGTCTTACCTTCGTACTTGTTAATAAAGCTGGTAACATAAAGCTGGAATCCTTTGCTTTTCTTGCGCGATGATGCCTTTGTTGATGCTTGAATGAAACGATTTACATCGTTAATTGTCAATGTTGGGAGATCTTGGAGTGACCGTGTGAAGAACGCCATCGCTGCTACCGAGTTTACAACTAGCGCACTGCGAACCGGAAGTAAACATGCTGTTTGAGCTGGAATCCGGAAGTTACGCGGCATAGGCCCTATTCAACTCCAGATTCTTAAACGTGTCATTAATTCATTGCCTTCAGGTGGTAAAATGTCCATTTCTAGAAAAAGGCTGGAAGAAGTTAGGGAAGCACAGTAAGTGAACTACTGATTCTTCATAAAATTCATTAATAAAGGTATGTGCTGTTATAAATTCATTACTTTTTCTTTATATCAAAGGACATTCTGCATTTGAGGTGGTAAGTGGCTACTGCTTCAATGTTTTTGGCATGACTTCCGAGCCAGGCCATGACAGTATTCATTCCTGGGGTTCCATAATTGAGTTTTGTTAGTTTCTATTATTCATTTAGCCTCAAAGGTTCTCTTTTTCATATTGCTGTTCGAATGTGTATACTTTTAATTGATCCAAAATGTTGCTTGCTTGTAATTATTTCAATTTAGGTATTTTAATATTCTATTATTCATTTTGTGCTCTTTTTTAATTATGTTTTAATTTGATTCTGTTGCTCTTTATATTTTTTGTTCCTATGAAAGGTAGTATTATTGACAGCGTGGGTCACTATGCCTCGACTGATCATGCGTCCTTACTTGGCCACAGGGATATCCCTTTGCCTGACTAATCAGCGTTCATGGCTTTCACCAGGGAGGTTGTGGGACCAATCCCTGCCCGGGCCCTCCTTCATCGTCCTCCACTATACAAATAAACTTATGGTACCCTATCCTATAGTTATATGTCCCTCCCAGGCATTGGTTGGCTGGAGGAGGCCACCATATAGCCAAAGGACGAGCGCTAGAACAACCTTTAAAGCATCACAAAGCAAACCATTTAATCACATTCTTATGGAACCTGATACTTATTAGATCGGAGTCTGGAATGATCAGTGGTATTCACGAGGGATGTGCATGACTAACTACATAGAGGTGGAGAACGATACACCGTAAGCTGGGACTATCTGTCAGCCTCTTCATGTCAGGTGTGAATCCCTGCCTCTCTCCTTGATCCACTTTATGATCAGCATTTTTAAACACATTTTCCAATTTTCCCATAGGAATAAATTCTTTATCATTTCATTGTTGGTGACACCACAATGACGTTGCATCTAAATAATTTTAATTGGCCTGATGACTTGAAAAAATTACTTAAAAAAAACATGTGTAGTATTAAGGTCCTTACTTTGGAGCTAGAGACTGCTTGTCCAAACTCAGTCCTTGAAAAGCTTTTCCTTCCTCTGTTCTCTTCTCTACGTCTATGACATCTGACTTCTTTTTCGCTCCCATGGTGGTCTTTCACCTCTTAAAAGCATTGTATGGGTAGCATCAGTACTGCTTTGAATCAGTTTAGGACTTCATGGAGTCGTTTGGGTAAGTCTGAAAGTAATCTCACCTTGGCAGTAATGTGGGGCAAGCTTCAAAACAAACCTTACCTCCATGAATACAAATAGCAAATCTCTCCTGACACGCTTTTAGTGGGACTGAAACTGTCACCACAACACCGAATCAGTGAATGCACTATGTTTTTTCGATCTAATTGCCTCATTTGCCATCACCAAGAGGCTGAGAGCTCCTTCAGTAATACTCAGACAGGTGGACGAGCTACACCCATTAATGTCTTGTCTCTCCAAGCAGCAACCTCCTGCTAGAAAAGTGATACCCATGCAAAAGTGAAAAAAAATTGCAGTTCCCTCTTGATCCGCTAGGTGTTGGCTGCAAAACAAAGCCATTTCCCATTGGGCCCTATGTTAAAAAGCCCAACTTTACAGCAGAATTAAACATGTTTACAGCCTGGTTCAAAAAACCATTTTAGGATTAAAATGTCAGGTTTACCTTCATGACAACTGTGCCTCCGGTTAGATGTTATTAAATCCTGAAGTTCCTCATTAATTGTGGGCGTGTTACCAAGATAGCTGTTTGCTAACCTCCCTGCAGTGAACACAGTGCTTGGTATATTCCTTTCTGTCCTTTATCACATTGTTTTTTCTTTAAATTGACTAAATACTTTTAGACTTTTGGTTTTCCCATGTCATAAATTGTAAACTTGTTTTGTCATTGCTAGAAATCCAAAGCCATTTCTTTGAAACAATATTTTAAGGGCATATTTACACTGGCACTATTTGGTCTTATTTCTCTATCCATGGCCGCTGACCTGGGTCTGTTTAAAGTGGACCAGAGTCAAGATAAGACTGTCCTGAAGAGAGCTCACAATACTGGTAGGGTGCAAGATGGATGCCTAGGGAGAATTGAATGTCCAGTCTACCTAACACGCATGTCTTGTGGGTGAGAACCCACACATACATGGGGAGAACATGCAAATTCTACACAGAAAGGCCACTGTTTCAAACCCCTCCTCAGCCTGAACCAGCAGCCCCCTATTTCAACTCTGCCCAGGGCTTGAACCGGCGACCTCTTTGCTGTGAGGCAGCAGTGCTCCTGTGTTTTTTAGTACAAGGCTGTAAACCTGTTTATTTCTGCTCTATTTTTCTACTTATTTTCACATGGGGGTCTAAGGGGATTGACTACTTTTTGGTGCCAGCCTCTAGTGGATGAGGGGTAAACTCAAGTTTATGGCACTTCCTCAATGGCTTAACTTTTCACCACTGGAAGTTGCTACTTGGGCTAAACTAATGTAAAGAGTTGTAGATATGACATAGAGTGTGTGTGGAAACACACATCCATACATATCCTCATTTCTTTACATATGTGGTGCGACAGGTCTTCCCTCAGGTGTAAACACTTAGAGAAATTCTCCTGAGAAATTACATTCAGATTGGTATTCTGGCTTCATATGCTTGATAGATGCTGCTGTAATTATATAAACTTAATGAGGCTATCTGGTTTTTTTTATATGCAATTTGAATAAATGATTCCACTCATGCATTCCTCTATAAAAACTTTCTTTTGATGGTATTTGTTTTTCGGGTGCATGCCTGGTAGTGTATATAATTATCCTAAATGTGGGTTTTTTGTAAAGTATTAAAGGTGTCTTAAGGGTTGGGGAGCACTTGCATTGATAAATGTGCTTGTTTGTCATATTCTAATTTCGGTCTCCATCACATTTCTGGAAACCTTTTTTCTTTCTTGTAACTCCAACCTCTTCTGAACGTGTCACTGCTCCGGGAACAGGAATGTGTGCAATTATGCTGTCCTCACAGCTTTCGTCTTTGCAAACTGACAGATGGATCAATGAGGACAATGGGATCACTAGAGCAGAGGGGTTGGGGGTGTTGGTTGGCTTAGATATGGATCAACTCTAACTTGGCATGTACCAAATAAATGCCAGAGGGGGTATTGGGATGGAGAATCCTTGCCATAAATCAATTTCACCTCAGCATGCATACTGCAATCAGCAACGAGTCTGCAAGGTGGGTGGCCAAGATGGTGAAAGAGAATTTGATTACATGATCTGAAAAGCAGGATGTTTTTTTTTCTTTTCTTCACTTGCAGATATGTACGAACCAATACTTAGACCAGAGCCACATGCTTGGATACACCAACATAGCGCTGTATCAAACCTCAATGTGTAGATAATGTTTCTGTCTCGACTGGGTCTCTGTCTACATGTGGTACACAGTCAACAGAGGCCCAGATTGGATGGCTTTATGTAGTGCACAGTCAACATGAGCACAGATAGGGAAGGGAGGAGAAAGCCATTAGAGATAGGAGCCTTGGTCTCAGGCTGTCTAATGCAAGGCTGCTCAGTCAGTCAACCAGAGCCTGCTTATCAAGTTACGTAAAGGTACACTCTCACACACACACATACACACACACACACACACATACACTATTTCCCCCAGGGTGTTCACACAGTCTCTTTGTCAACAAACTGAAGCACACACAGAGAGAAACATGAGTTCACTCTTATGGTGTTCAAATGAAGTTGGACTCTTATTTTTACTTTTGGAGATGTCAGTATTTAAAGCAGCTTTGATAAAGGCAAGCAATATGATGCTTTTCATACCATCTGTGTTTTTTCTTTATGTCCCTTTACCTTTTATGAGTTGTATGTTATTGCCGCAATGCAATATTACAGGGCTGACTTCAGACGGAATCATATCATGGCAATACAATCATTATTTATTTTATTGTCTACTTTCAAATGAAGTCATACAATTGTTTTTTCAGCCAAACCTTTTATTGTATCATACTTTCTTTTTTTCCCCACACAAAACAATTTAATATATTTCCCTATTTAGAATGTTTTCTCTTTATATTGGAGTACTTTGTCAGTCAGCATCTTTCATGTATGCTTCAATTTGTGTTCTGATACTCCAGGAAAAAAACAAACAAAAGAAAAAACTTGCTTTTGCATTGTGTTCAATTTTTGTTTGCAGTTATACATATGAACTACAGAGCTGGATTTCTTAAACGTTGTTGAAGTGGAGAGTGAGCACTGAGAGAAGCCTTTTTTTTCTACATAGATCTATATCATTATCAAAATCGCTAAATAAGTCACTGACCTTTGCAGAGGATTCTCTATTCCAGTGATCTTCTGCTACAAATTTGTTTAGGTCCCCACCAAACCTTGAGGGATATCTACTGCTCATCAGTTTAAAAGGTTACTTGCTGTAGGTTATTAAGGCTGCTTCAGCTGTCATTCATCACATTGAACTGATGTAGAGTAACACAAAGTTCCACATGATATGGGAGAAATCACAGACTATTAGACTATGATCATTGGACAACTCATTCTGCATTAAAAAGTTAACATCACAATAATGATTTTGAATCTGTATTCCAACAATGCTTTAATTAGTATGGTTTCTTTGTTTTTGCAGAATGTGAACACAAAATGAAGGCTTTGCCCCTGCTGACAGTTTGATCTGTACTGGCATTTATTGATATGGCCCAATACGCCTCTTCGAGATAGTGTCGGAGACAGCAAGAGAAAAGTGGTAGTGGAGGAACATGATCCAACATTTCCCATGCTGTGTTTATGATGAGTAGTGCAGACAATTACATTCACAACATGACAAAAACCCTCATCCTTGCCAGAAAAGTCAAACTTGTGATGCTTTCCTATGTTCCCCGAGAAAGCAGAAAAGGAAAATATTGAAACATTAAACCCACAGTGTAAAAATTACTCCCATCTAGTGGTGCGCTAAGTGAATGCAAACAACTTAGCAGTACTCTCTAGCGCCTCACCGTTTAAGCGGGTTATTACCAATACTGAAGTCCCATAGAGTCATAAATGTAAAAATGTGAACATCTTGCACAAGTTGGAGTGTCCCGACAGATGATGAGGTACAGAATGATATAACTGTGTTCCCTTATTGATGACAAGAAGTTACAAACATGTCCTCCATGTATCTGGTACCAAGCTATTGCCAATGGCTCATATCATTTGAAATTGTTTCTCGTGATCTGTAGACTCACAGATGATCTGATGAAGTGAAGAGAAAAAATATGAAAAGTTGGAGGCAGTCAAAGCAGAGTTAGTTGGCTTGTCGCTACAATGGGAAAGTGCTGTGCTGTTATGTAGCAACAGAGCTTTTCCAATGTAGGCTAACAAATTAGTGTGTCTGCCATTTTACATCACAAGTGACAGTAAATGATCCGACCAAACAGGAGGATGAAGTAGCTGCAGGACTATCCTGCCCTGTTTCTAACATAACAAATTAAACTTTACTGTTAGATAGATTGAATTTATATGTCCAGCAGAAAGCTGCAACCTCAGTTTTCATGTCCTTCATAAACGATCTCCCCCTGGTAAGTGATGCCGATGTAAACTCTTGTTTTCTCTTAGTTATTAATCCTTTTTTTCCCTGGTTATTTTTCCTCACTCTCCTGTACTATGGATGAACAAGAACAGTCAGCGGTGATGCAACATGGCAGCCATTAGTTGTGTACACCATCACATTTATTAATGAATAACTATGAGAACATTTTTATTTGGATATGATTGTGATTAGACTAAGACAAAATACATATCTATGAAAGTGATACATGATCTTTGCACATAAAACCAAATTAAAAACCAAATTAGTTAGCAGTGTACCTTTAATCTTAATCAATTAAATCACATATTAAGTCTTAAGATCATCTTTATTTTTCTTACAAGATGTATGGTAATGAAACAATTAGAATTATTACAAACGTCTGGTACTTTTTTACCAGAAAGACATGAAAAAAAATAGATTTCAAGCTTGAATACTACGTTTAATTACTTTCTAAGCTTGAGATATGCAATATAATCACTCATGAGTGTAATCTCCTTGCTGGAGTGTCTCTGGCATGATGGGTTTTCTTTCCTGCATTAAAATAACCCATGATTGTTGTTTTGTTGTTTTGTTGTTTGTTTTTTGTGTTTTCTGTTTTCTAGCCAATCCTGTATTTAAATGGGGGACGGTGACAACACAGATGATACTGTATTTATTACGAAAGCAAGCAATTCTCACTGCAGCTTTACTGAAGGAGCCAGATGTCCTCTAGTTCAACATTTTTCTTACCTCAATTTCACATCAGGGTTGAAATCTTATGCCAACTCATTACACAGTAACGCACAGGTATATAATTAGTAATACAATTAACATCTTGTTTCTGTGCTGCAACACAGAAGACAGCCTTAGATTGAAAGCAGGCCAGATGAGAAGAGTGTCTGGATGTTGTCATGTTACAGGATCCATATGTTCTAATGTCCATTATTTCTGTTAGTTTAGCTGTTTATCATTGGAAAAACTCCTGAGATTACAGGGGTCATTTGAGAGGAGAAAGAACAAGACGCAGCAGAATGCTGCTGCCCACAGGGAAACAGGCTTTGACATATGTGGAAGCACATAGCTCCTTTGAGGGGTGGTAGGAAGGAGAAGAGTGGCGAGGAAAGGCTCCCTGGAGCTGTGGGGAGAAAGGTGTGATCATTCTGTCACAGAGAATTACTGTCATAATACATTCACTCACATGCAGTGAGGAATACAAAACGGTGAATCTACAAACACAAAAGAGGGTGAAATGCTTATGCATGATAAAATGTGGCAGCCGTTGTGCACATAAACACAAATCTGCACGTACATCTGTACACCAGTGATGGAAGTCCCTAAAGCTGGAGCCCCATGGGGGGGCTTCCATTTTCTGCACCAGCACCTGTCACCTGGATTGTACACAAGGAGTGAAACAAGCACATCAAACCATTCTTGCTACTATAGTTCAGCTCCTCGAGAAATGCTCACTTGGTACTTGCAGAGTAACATGTGCTTTGCTGAGCAGAGTTCAAAATATCTGCGACATCAGTATTTGCAGGATTTCAAAACTGAAAAAAGTTACAGCAATCTTGTTAAAACCAATACCTGTATTTAAAAAAATGAGCACGGGAGTGTATGGATGTGTGTTCATGCTTAAGAGGGACTACTGGGCATAAAATTAATATTAACAAAACATTAGCTTTGTGTGTGATAATAATCCATAAATTTGGCCTGCTTTGTTTTTTATGAGTCTATCTTAGTTGTATGCAGTTTTTTTTTGGAGTCCTTTGGAGGGAAATGTGTGTGTGTTGTGATCCTGCTGATAGACGCCTGCTGACAGATTTGTAGTGTCTCCCTTTAGAAGAATCTAGAGGGATGGCTGCAGCGAGGGGCCCCGCTGTCTATTTTGAAAGGTCACAAGAGCAGGCTGAAAATTTTTAACACTGCCGTTACAGCATTAAACCACTCTTTTAGTTTTTGTCACTTTTGTTTTTCACTCTGTATTCTCCATGCTTTCTCGACCCTTCCTATTGCACTATGTGGTCTTCATCCAGCTGGTTTTTGCCCAGACGAACATTCAGAGCTGCGATCTCTAAATTCCCATCCCAGGTCCAACGGTTGACCAGTCCTAGTTGTACATTACATTTTCTCCAAGCATCTTGCGTCTCTTTTCCTTTGTATCACCTTAAATAAAGTAACCTGAAATTCACCTTAATTTATCATTCACATTTCTATGGTCTTCTTCTGGTTAGTTCCACCTCATTTTTTAGCTTATTTTCCCTACTTTCACTCTTTCCCTCTTTTTTTTTTTTTTTTTTTTTGTCTGAGCTCTGCATCAACAAAATTAAATGCTGTAAATGTCAGAAATCCTAGCTAATTGTTTGTCCAAAGCATCCATAAAGGATGCTGTAAAAT
Source organism: Craterocephalus amniculus (assembly GCA_036024015.1). Lineage (NCBI taxonomy): Eukaryota > Metazoa > Chordata > Actinopteri > Atheriniformes > Atherinidae > Craterocephalus > Craterocephalus amniculus. Next base: position 1,512 of record JAVQJG010017558.1, on the reverse strand, counting down.
ATTTCTTCTCAACAGATAACAAATGAGCCAAATAAGTGAAGAAATCTCTGTTTCTCTCTCCGACTGTTTGTCTGCAGTTGGTTTTATGTGGCCGGTGATGGCAGGGGTTCAAACTGTGATGGAATGCCAAGTGAAGGATTCATCATCGGTATTATTATGCACGATTTAGGCGCATTAAACAAGTCCTTCGTGAAGTAAACAGGACATGCCTGTGGTGAAGAGAAGCCTTGGCCCCTCTGCTATAAATTGCCTTCTCAAAAGGACACTTTGATATTCCAGGTTTTATGAGGATGCCCTTTCTTATGGCATTGTAAGAGTAAGCAGAACTGGGCTTAAAGCTTGTGAGTAATAGGAGAAAGTTTTGGATTGATGGCAGGTGATAGAAGAAAGAAATGCCAAAGTTTTATAGTATAGTGAAAGATCAAATGTATTATTCTGACAATATCTTACTTGTCAACAGCTTTTCATATAAGAAGAAATTGCTATAGTTTGAATGTAGTTGATTAAAAATAGATTTTAAAAAGGTATTGAAAATAAGTATATGTTGAATCAGTAAATAAAATCCATGAAATCGTACGCAACTGCTCTTTTTGTCTTTGTTTATCATTCCCATTTCTACGCAAGCAGCAAGTTGAAAGATGAGAGAAAATGGAATATGACAAAGGTGCATGTGATATTTTGATTGGAAAGAGAGCACAGTAGAAAATAAGCCTTGGATTGCCCAATAACAAAAGGAACAAATGGTTGTGAACAATTAAAGGCAGCTGCATGTATTATCTTTTTTTAAAGAAAGAAAAAAAAAGGTCCAAAGCTGCCAGTCAGAAATATTGAGCGGCTCATTAGTCAGACGGTATCCAGCAGCAGTTAGTGATTTTCTTAATGCTTTCCCTCTCAAATATATTCAGAGAAAGACATCAACAGAAATTCATGAAGGATTGCAACAGATGATGCTTAACGAAATGGCAAAAAAAGCAAAACATAAAGGAATTCAATTTTGATGTATTTTTTTTTACCAAATATCTCGGCAAGGAAGCTGCTAACGAGTTGACATAAATTACAGTATTTCTTTATTTAGTTCACCATGGCCTGAAGGTGAATTCCCAGATGGGCTTGACATTTAGAAAACAAAAAAGCATGGACTGAAGAAGGTATTGACAATGTGTCTGGGAGGAGACATGGATACACTGTGAGATCTCTGCTGAATCCACTTGACTCCGGGTATCAATAGAGAAAACTCCTCAGGGGTCGCCACTTAGATCAAACTCAGCTGTTGAGCTCTATATGCTGAAAACTTGTAACAATTTGTAGCGCTGTTGTACGTTAACTTGTTTTCATGGAATAAATGGGTGGAAAATACAAGATTAAGTGTAAAAAAAACAGAAATATATAGGTCGTACCGTACCGTCCTCTTCCGCTTATCCGGGGTCGGGTCGCGGGGGCAGCAGCCTAAGCAGGGAAGCCCAGACTTCCCTCTCCACGGCCACATCAGCCAACTCATCCGGGGGGACCCCG
>JAVQJG010017550.1:0-16965 GCA_036024015.1 Craterocephalus amniculus | reverse complement strand
GTGTGTGTGTGTGTGTGTGTGTGTGTGTGTGTGTGTGTGTTGGTGTGTGTGCGTGTGTGTGTGTGTGTGTGTTTACATTAAAAAGATAGAGTTAAAAACCATCCTGTTCTTATTTTATGTAATTATTTTATTTTGCCTGCCTGGTCTGCTCCCCCAGTTTGCTTCACATGCTGACAGGGCATTTTCTTCAGCCTCTTTTTTATCTTTCACACATTAAAGACAGTAAATGGCTTCACAGCTTTTGTAAAAACAATGTGCTTTCAAATTATAATTGGTTGCTTTAGTTGTTTTCCTTTTTTGTACTGTACAGTTCTAAAACATCCTGTGGAAAATTACCTTAAACCCAATCCAGGTTTTAGAAATCTGACAACAACAAATAGTTCTGCAGAATTTTTGGTCCTTTTCTGTATAACTCTGCCATGCAGCTAAGCAAAGATGCTAAATCAAAGAAATTAAGAAGAGGAAAATTCATATGGAAATATAATTTTAGAAGAAAACTTTTCTGTGATCTTGTATGGAAGGGATTTTTCACATTCCAACCCACATCCAACTTAGACAGCAACCATCTGCTTCAATCGCTTTCTTGGTTTTGTTCATAAGAAAAAAAACTTTGGCCATTTGATACATAAAGACTTTAAACCTGGCATATTTTAATGACCCATTATGTAGTTTTTTACTTTAAAACTCCACTTTCCAGACTCATTCGATGGCGCAGTGACATATATTATGTGCATGTTTAGAGCCGTTATGACCCAGCAGTGTCCCGCAGCTGAGAAACTGCACTATAGAATTATCACATCCGGGACACCGCCTGCTGAGTTTCACGTTACATATGGGTTACAGCTGGCAAATGAAGGTAAACACACCGGTTGTTTTGTAGATACACTGGCGGAATCAGCAAAGAAACATTTGAAGACATTATCGGAGGAAGAGAGGAAACGAAGGACTGCCAAGGATGAGCAAGAGACCAGACAAGAGTTGAGGAAGGACAGTTTTTTACTGTCTAGAGTTTAGCCGTCAAATAAGCCGTCGATATGTTAGATATTCTCAAGCCACTCTGAAAAAACATCAATTTATTAACTTCATTACTGGATTTAATAATGAAATCAATTTCTGAAACAAACCACAGGTAAGTTTCTTATTTGATCACAGATCCATGTTTTCAATTCCACCTGTCACTGCAGCTGCACTTGCATGTAAGACATGTGAATCCATGACAGAAATGGATATACAAGGAGTTTTTCTATATAAAGAAATAGTCACTAACTTAAGATAGCTGACAGCAAAAACTTGTTTTTATCGATGAAGTAGGTGCTCCTTGTTTTACAAACAAAAGACTTGCTCAACCTGTCAAGTTAAAATCTTAGCTTGATGTTGTTGAGCTCTGCTATTGTTGCTTGGTTCTGAGATTAGAGAAAAACACAGTGTTCTCTTGCTATTATTATCAATGTATGGAGAAAACGACTGAACAGATCCAGAGACAGAAGAAGCAGCAACCTCTTTTCACTGGTGGGCTTGTTTTAGATAACAAAGCCACAGGGCCCCCACAGATGACACCAAACAGCTGCACACAACTTTTTTGTGGTGCACAAAACATAGCATTTCATTCCTTTTCATGGCAATAATTAAGACAAAGACAGCCCAAGTAAGTAAGGAATAGTTTGATCCCCAAAAATAACATTCTGAAAGTACAGAGGACACTTTCATAAGATGTAGAAAAGATCATTTAGAATCTGTTTATAATAGGCAAACTTCATCTGATCAGATTAATGCTACCCTGTAAATGAAGACAATCGTTAAACAGGAACCTCAATGAAATGAAATAAAAAAATCAGATCTTCTCTTTAACAGTGACATGACCAGGATGACACCAACGCTGGGTAACCAGTACTGCAATTCCAACTCCCTACAGCTTCCCGCTGAGTTGTTAACTGTGGTCTGCATGGACCGTCTTGAAGCCGTGTACAGACTCATTACAGTCTGGGATGTGTTCATGCAACCATTAACATACATAATGCTGCACTCTGTATTCTTTCTGAGACCTGGTTAGCACCTGGCGCTCGTCTATTTTGTTAGCTAGTGTTCTCACGTTTCACATAACAACAGTTAGAAGAAATGCTTTAAATCTCCACCGTTTTTGTCTCTGCTGCACACTTGCCCTCCATCCTCCTCTCTTTTTTTTCGACTCCTTTGGGATTTTAAGTGTTATTACACTGATAATTTTGAGTTTGGAGAGCATTATCAGTTGATTCTGGTGGTAAACGAGTCTCATTGCCATGGAAACACAGCATAACAAGTCTGTTGTTTACACAACAATTATACTTTATTTAATGCACTTTATTTAATGTTGACTGTACTTACAGTAATCCTACTGACAGTGCAGGATGCTAACTGGTCCAAAACAATGCCGGATAATAACAATGTTTAAAGGGAAGGAAGAGCTCCAGGATTTGAGCTGTATTTGAGCACACATGTTGCCCAGGAGGTTTCAGGCAATGTGAAATAGCAAAGTGAGAAAAACTGCAAGTCCGTGTGCTTACAATAATAATGAAAAAGAGTTGTAAAAGAAACACAGAGCCAATGTCTGAGCAATATAAAAGGAAAAGAGTGGATGTTTTTGTGTCATAAATGCTGTCTCAGAATTGTGTGTGTGACTTGTGATTGTGTCCAGGGTTGGCTCATTAAAGGCTAGTTGGAAAAATGGGAAGGTAAAATAAAAAGACAGATGAGAGTTGAGATGATTAATGAGAGAGAAGATGAATGAGCTCATCATTGTCTGGGTCTGGATGATGAAAGAGATAGTGGGAAGACCTGAGGGAAAACCTGAGACACTCAAGGGATTCACTGGTGAAAATCTTCAAGGCTAAAGAAACACAGCGATCAGAGTCTTTTAAAAGTGAGATCATTTCACTGCTGTTGATAAAAAATATAATTTAGTCTGCCAGGTTTTGGACCAAAAGCACTTACAATTTTGCAGTTCAGTGGAGTGCAATGAAGCTTTTGTTAATATTTTTGGCCCTGGTGTCAAATAGAAACAGCTACCAAAGAGAATTTATTGTCATTGATCATCAGTAGTGGTAGTAAATAATTAAATAACTAATTAATCAATACAACTATTAGGTTGTACTCACAAACTTCATAAAAGGAGAGTCTACACAGATTAGATTAAATTTGAAAATGACTTACATTGAAGTGATAGTTGTGACAGCTTTCTCATTTTCTAAGATCAGTAATGAGATCTTCTGCAGACATGTGAGAAAATCCCTTTTTTTTATTCATGGCATGCTTTCCACAAGTGTTTACAGAGAAAGATGTGAGGCTAACCCATAGCTTCACTCCTGCATCTTGAAATCACTTAGCTCCAAGATACGATAGACCTCTGGGTAATTGACAGTGATGTAGCAGCCATAACTCAAAAAGGAGAATAATCTGATCTGATGGCGCCTTTTTGCTTTGGAAAGCTAAAGAAAAAGGAAGGGGGAAAAATTCACCATTGATGTGTGTGTGTGTATGTGTGTGTGTGTGTGTGTTAGAGAGAGAGAGAGGGGGAGAGAGAGAGAAGAGGGAACAGAGTGAAAGAGAGATAACACCGTAAACACAGCTCCTGTTGCAGAGCCCTTCCGCTTCATCATGATGCAGTGAGTGAACAGCCTCGTGCTGAGAGAAGAAGCAAAGGACTCGGACCACCAACCGGCTTGAGATCAGCTGTTGGAGTTTGCGCAGCAGTGATGTCCCTGCGCTTTTAGCAACAGGAGAAACAGTCGGAGGGGGAACAAGAAGAGGAAGAGCACACCGGTTTGTTGTTGACGACTTGTCCGCTGGACTGACATCGCATGGGGACATGAACAGCGTGGATCCATCCTCTAACAAACTGTTGACTTTCAATCAGCGGTAAAACAAAACAAAAACAAACCCCAAAGAACCTAAATCCTGCTCATACCTCTGTGAATGCCTGTCCATGCTCATCTGTTGAATGCATTTAGATCTCTGTCGTCGGTCTGTCATGTCCCCGCAGCGTCTCATGCAGCCCAGATGCTGAACACCTGCTCCTGTGTCCAACCCGCTTGTTGGTGCGCAAAAGTGCCTCATTACGCTGTTTGATCCGCTAATTATGTCTACATTAAGTGACAGCTTTGCTCGATTTTAAAATATATTGAGGTGTTATTTTTTATGATTATTTTTGTATTGTTAAATTAATGATATATTGAACTCATGGGTGGCTGAAAAATTGCATGGCACTTGAATCCTCAAGTCTCCAGTTTGGAGCTACTGATGCGGTGCAACTGTGTCGGCCACGGCACCTTGTAATCAAAGCAGAAAGATGGTTTTATACGCTGTTTTGACGATTAATTTCCGATAAAATGTTGGATGGTGAACTGAGTTGGCTATTTCTCGGACAATAGGCATTACATTGTGTCGGCTACACGGAAAAATATGAATTATTCATCTCGTGCTTTTCAGTTCAAGGTAGAGTGGAGCTGCATCCAGCCCTGACAGTATGACAGCGGCAGAATAATGTGGCCGCACTGAATTCAGACCCCTGGCTGAAATTGTGCAGTTTAGTTAATCTGTAGTCCAAGATTGCTTTGTGGCTGCTCACTTCCAGCTTCCTATTGTAGGATAATAAAATGCCACCACTGCAGCTCTTCACCAGCGTAAAGGTGAGGCTGGGAAGCTGGGCTGCAGAGGGGCATCATAAAGGACAATAAATGTGCGTTTTATGGTCCTGGGCTGCTAAAAGCTGAAGGATTTCTTTCTGTTCTACAACTGTAGTTTGTAGTGAGGAGTTCTTAAATGCCCATTCATCATATGAAAGGTTTTAATAGGTTATGCTACGGTGCGATTTTGTTTATTTTATTGTTGTTTATGAATGTATCATTGTCCAGCTCATTGAGTGTTATGGCGATGCTAATGTCCCAAAATCTCTAGTGACTTCTTAATTAATAATCATTGAAAGAGAACGCTGAAGGAGGAGCAATATTTAGCCTATAATGTTAACATACTGCAAGCAGTTGTGGTGCAGAACTACAACTGTTAGTTATTGCACACATTATAATGTATTAATTTAGGGCCTTTATCCAGGAAATTCAGTTTTAAGAGAAAAGTTCTGAATACATTTGGACTTTTATAAGATATCGTGTAATTTCAGGGAACTGCTGAAGTCAGAATTAAGTGAAACCTATTTAGGCTGTTAAAACATTTATGGGACCATCTATTTGAAGGAGACCATGAAATCAGGCATAATTTAGCTTCCCATCTGCTAGTTTTTTTAAAAGAATTTTAGACCTAGTAGTTTATTACTATTACTCCTTGTGCTATTATTCATTTTGGGTTGTCTTTGTGGCACAATTTTAGAGAATCACTTTGCAGACTTAGTGAAGAGTCACGTTTTGTTTAAAAGGAGGTACATTTTCTAGGAAAAGTGGATTTTTTATATTGATGAATGGCTTCATGATTTATTTTTTAAATTTTCCCTAAATGGAGCATGTTAGCGCCCATTGTATTATGACAAAAGCCAAAGTGTTGCAACCTTTCCTTGTACTCTGTGGCTGAGAGCATGAGCTGAGTAATAAGTATCCATCTGAGCTCTTTCTATTTCTCTTTTGTCCAAGATTACAGAGTCACTCTTCATTGGCTTACATCCATTAGCTTTTGGAAGGTGAATGTCTGTATCGCAGAGAGCAAAGTTCAAGTTGTGATATAGGAACTTAAGAGCAGTTTGGCTGCAGGATAATGATTTCCGCCGCGATACGATACACTGTGTTAAAAGTAGGAAGAAAGACACAGCAACACCAGCACCTCCAGCGCTAACTTACTGAACTGAAAGGTCAGCATTTCCCATTTAAGATTTTTGACTCAGACCCAAGATGACTGCTCCTAACATATACATTGAATTATTTGTGTGCAGAGTATTGACCAGCTTTCATCTGTGGAAACATGACTACTGTGTCTGCATGCAAATCATGCAAATGACCTAGAACTACATTGCTATCAGCTGGTATTACTGGCACGGCTGCCCATTGATTCAACAACCCATTTAAAAGTGAAATTACAGTCCTGGGTTTGTCAGTGATGCGAAATCAGTTGTTAGTGGAGGCCCAGTTTTATTTAACTCTTTAACATATAAAGTGGTGGTTGAAATCCCTCCAAAGTGATACACAGCGTTTTTCAGTTGGTGGCAGAATTGTTTAGCTACACTCAGTGTGTTCACATAAGTGTGGATAATTTTATTCACTAATTACATTGTCAAGGGTGATATTTTGTTTCTTTTGTAGAAATTGCTTTCATTTATCAACTTTTAAAAGACTTGTGTGAGAATATATTGATGTTTAGGAACATTTTGTTGAAAAATAGACATTCCTAGTTTTCTCAAATTTTTAGTTTTTAGCATTGTTATCCTTTAGTTAATATAACAATGTTAGTAGCTAAATTTCCTTGCAAAATATGGTATAAAATTATAAAATAGAAAGACCTGAGAGCAGGAGTTAGAACATGTTTGAGACAAGTTTTAACCCTCAGTGTATTCAGATTGTATTGGTATTCATTTATAAACACTGATCTGAGGCCATAGAGGATACAATATGTTGAAATCACACACAAACCGTAGTTGAAATCTGAGAATGTTTTGCAACCCACACAGTTTTGTTGACAGGTATATGTTCCACATCAGCCTGAAAGCACATTAATCTTCCAGCTTGTTTTACCTGTTTAATAAGTGTCAGCACAGCTTGGATGCTCTTTTTTCTGTTTCACATAGCTGCAACAAAACAGCTCTTAGTTTACCACTTGCTGCATTTCTTACATTCGTTAAAGTACCTCTTTCTTTTTTCTTCCATTCATTTAGTGGGAAAATACTTTAATTTGTAAATGCACATTCTCAGTCTTGGATCAACACATTGCCTCTAGGTATTGACATAAAAACAAGAGCCCAGTGACTCTAAATTCACCAGTAGACAGCTTTGATGCAGGAACACCAGCTGAATAACAAAAAGCCAAATATTCTCACATTTCTGTTAATTTAACCTAGCAGTCATCCATAAGTACAAAAAGTATTGCAGGACGCCACTAACTCATGACATTTCCAGAGGAGATGAGCTTCACTGGGAGATCGAATGGTTTTCATTTGGACATGTAGGTTCTGTAATATCACTTAATCACCTTCCTCCAACATGCAGGCTTTTTCATGACCCCCCCCCCCCCCCTCTCGAAGGAAAAGTATAGGGTAGGAAAGATTGTGACCTGGGTGTTAAGAAGAAGAAGGGGGGGAGCGCAAAGGACAGAAGCTGTGATGGAGTTGTGCCATCCTAATCACCTCTGTGCACAGGAGGCAAGACTGAAGGAGAGTAAGGAAGCAGTGATGGATACTTCCTGTAGTACAGACACGCAAATGTGTTCTTAGAGCTTGAGAGTGAATTATGTATTAACAGCCTCACTCTGCCTGAAGAGAAGCCTTGCCAGAAATGGAAAAGTTAGGTGGAGATAGGACCAGAGTGAGGGGGGATGTGGGCCAGAGAATTAAAGGAAGCAAAAAGCACTTTGCCAGTGATAGATACTTGCAAACAGTAACATGCAAAAACGATAAAACATGCTGAATTTATAAGTTATAGCCCTCCTTTGCTGTGCTGACAACTATTATCAATATTTCTTCAGATGCAGTAGTGTGTCTTTTCTTGTTGGCACACTATTTTTTGTTTGCACATGTGACAAACAGAAAAATCCTTGTCTCCCTTCTCTTTGTCCTCAGTTGCACCTTAAACAATTACAAGCTTGAAATTTCCTTTTTTAATGCTATTGAAAACATGTTACTTTAATTAATATGGACTCAAGTTTTAAAGAGCAACAAGTAATTGGAGTTTAGTTATTTTAAGCGAGAGACAGAGTTTGAAGCTTGCCACTAAAATACTCATCTAAGCTGCATTAGAAAGGATGAAAACTATCATTTGATCTCAAGAAGGCATCGTAAACTGCTGTCTGTCATATGAGGGTTTAGATTTTGGCAGTGATAGAATTGGATAATGCTTATACAGTAATGTGGCTTCCCTATGGAAAGTGCTTTGGGTGTATCTGATTCTCTATGCTGTAAAGTCCTTGCACACATTTTGGGTGTTGGACTGCACCTCATCTGCACTACTATACCTGATTTATGGACCACATTTAAAGCCATCGCAGTGTTGATGCACATCTCTGAGGTTGTCACACCATCATGGGAGTGTAATGTAGCTGAAGAGCAGATACAGTACGTGAGGTCATTGTTCTTTCTTGAAAAGTACAGTAGGGAATGCTACTTCAGGTAACAGGACCAGTCTGGTTTGGGAGTGGAAGCAAGTAACCAAGTGTTGATTCGGGAGAGGCAATTAAAGAACTTGGAGATCAATTCTGAGGTGGGTGTAGCTGTCAACCTTTAAGTGGTGAAGGGAGACTATTTATACAGCAAAACTTTGACTTCACAATCAGTCCTTACCCCCCCCCCTGCACTCATAAACTTTTGGTAGTGAATAAAAAAAAAGAGAGGCTGAATTTGAAGGGCAGCTTTGCCAACTCTGGGAGATGAGGAAATCTTAGAGGAACAGTTTGAGGTGGTTAAGACAGCTCGTAGAGATGTCAGAGACTCCCCTCTCCAAAATGTGCCCATCTAGCATATTTCCCTTATACTTGACATGGCAGAACTTTACAGGACAGAATTATTTAAGGATATGAAAAAACTCTAGGTATGAAAATTTCCATGGAGGACGTGTTCAGATAAAAAGTATCCTCAGCTTACAGCTGATAAGATGAGCCATGTTGCTTCATGCACCTGCTCTGTTACAACCAAATGCTTTTCTATTGCTCAGGTTATTCAGATCATTAATCCTTAAAGTGAAATTATTTGCAGAATTGGCACAGAAAGTAAAAATAATACGATCACTGATATAAATACAATAATTACAAATATGCAAATCAAGATCAAACTCTTTTTTTTGGCCATGAGAGCTGTGAGATCGCAGTTGTTTTCCTTCCTTTTCCATTTGGGCTGTGTGTGTTTGTGTGCACACTAATGCTAAAAGCATGTGTAAGGTTTTTGCATAAATCAGCAGTGCACCAGTCATGTCTGTATCATGCTTCCTGTCTGCAGTCTACCTAAACAATCATATAAACTTGCTTCCTTTTCCTCCTGTTTTCCATTTCACTTCTTTCATCATGCAGAATGAAAAAATGTCTCAGCGTGCCGTTCCACTTAAGTATGCCAATAATGCTTGTTCACAAATTGCCTCATTTTTCATTTCTTATCAAGCAGATTTGAATGTCTTTTAATATTTCAAGGAACCAAAATGTTTTTAAGACAGCTCTAGAGAAGACAGCTTGTTGCATAAAAGTAGAATAAGTGATCATTTCATAATCAGACCCAGCCTGTTCTTTCGGTTTAATACATCTAAGATTTTAAGCTTAAGCTCAGTAATAACATGATCATCAACACTTCTCGAGCCTCTGCTGCATCATTTTGCTGTTAATCAATATCGTTTATTTAATCAATCAATCAATGTTTTTTACGTTGCACTTTTAATACAGCGTGTCACTCAAAAAGCTGTACAGAAATAAGTATAAGAACAAAATTGTTATACGGGTTATATATCAGTTACTGTATATCAGCAAGCGACAGAGTAAGGAAGTTCTATTATGAGGAATAACCAGAGACCTAAAAATAATATTAAACTGATGATGTCTCCTAAAGCCACCATGAAAAGATTGAAAAATGTTGGGCCTAAAGGAGAGCCCTGTAGGACATCACAATTAATTTTAACGATTAGTTTTAGATTTCTGATCCTCAATATTTATAAAACATTCTCTGTGAACAACTTACTGTAACAACATAAAGACCAAAAGACAAAACATTATTTTCATAACAGAGCTATGATCAAGGATAAAGATAGTTTATTTCATCATGCTTTATTAGAAATACTTAAGAAAGAAAAATATATTTTGAGGATAGTTAAATAATAACATTAGATCGATTTCTGAGAAGTAAATCAGGTAGTTTGGTCAACTCATTAAAGGACAAAAAAGAGAAGTAAAGCTATATTATATATCTTTTGTTTAGATGATTCGTTAATTTTAGTTTTGCTTACCTTTATTTGAACTGAACCAAAGAAAAAACACAACTCACTTTTTTGCTCATATGTCGTAAACTATCCAAGGGGGTTATCAAGCATATATTTTTTACCCACAGGTTACTGATATCAGGGGAAAATATTTTTTAATTCTGTATTAACTTGCGCTGGTTTCTTTCTATGAATGAACTAGGAGGAATATAGATTTGAGAGTTTTAACCCACAGTCGGCTCTCTCCCAGCCAGTCCCCATCCATCATTAAAGCCTAATTCAATCAGGACCTACATCTCAATCAGAACTGGGCTGGCCTGCGCTCCCAACCAAGCCCCCGACACACCAATAAAGACACAGACAGGAAGGAGGGAAAGAAAAAGAGCAAGGAGGAAGAAGAGGCAGACATAGTCTGAATGAAGTGTCAATGAAGAAGATACAGTCCAATAAGTGAGATAAAGAGAAAGCAGATGCTACCGCTCCTGTATGAGTGATGTCACGCTTTGTTTGTGCTGCACATGTGGTGTTATTTCGGGTGAACTTGCCACGTCTGACCATTGGTTTGTGTTGCAGCTCTGCCTCAGAGGACTTGGGCTGCAGGCGTGGAGACTTCAGCAGGAAACATTATGGTTCGGTCGAGCTGGTGAGTCCCACCCACTCATCTGTGTGCTGCTCTCTTTGTGCCACGAGTGTTTCCTCATCCTCTATCCCCTCATCCTCCTCATTGATTCTTCTCTTTATGATCACTCCTCCCTGTCCATCTCACTCCATCTCACTGCCATTCGCTCTGTCTGCTGGCATGGATGGACAACAACAGAGGGGGGACTGATGAGTCACAACGTGCTGGGTGTGGTCCAGTGATGTGCTCTGCCAGCCTGTATCTCACCGGGTGCTCCACATGCTGCGATGTAGGACTCTGTTTGCGTCCTCCGAACTTCACTTGTTTTGTTTATTAATATCATTATTGTGCTGGTTTAAAAAGTGCTGCACATTGTATGTCTTTGGGCTTGATTACAAAGATGTTGAGTCATTGCCTCTTTGGAGGAGAGGGTGTGTGTTTGTGAGGCGACCTCCCTCCACGATGAGCTGAGTCTGAACATCCCGATAGCCCGAAGGGAAAGGAAGTTGTGTGCTGTGATCATACTTCCTACCAGAGACATATTGTGGGTTTGTCCATGAGTGCAGCACACCACGTGTGTGACAGATTAGTGCTGAGACGAAACCACATGTTGCCTATCAGCACCAACAGACACACGCAATGTTGCTGAGTGAGGGGGTGTGTATGTGAGAAAAGTTATGAACAATGAGTTTGAAGCAGGACGAGGTCACAAATAGCCTCAAACGTGTGTGACACGGCTGCTTTTTTTAAACACATGCCAAATGCCTTTGATGTGATGAGTGGTGCTCTCTCATTTTGAATTATGCCACATCAAGAAGTGTGTGTTGTTTTCTCTTCAGACGATGTGTACAGGTAACAAGTTAAAAGGTTCTCCTTGAAATAAGAATTAGATACTGATAAAACAGAACAAATAAACTTAAAATCAAGGCGGATGAATATACCAAGTTAGCAGTGTGATGTTGTCAATGTGTTGGAATAATTAATTATTTTTATGTTACTCTCGTTCAAGGATTTACAGGTTTGGATGACAACAAATCGGGTTGAATTTGTTGTAGCAGCAAAGAAAAGCAATTTAGTTTTAACTGAGAGGTGGACATCACATCAGTACCATGTTGAAAATGGCTGCACCTAAAGTTTATTATCAGAAATAAATTCACATGAAAGATGGGCATGTGTATCTGCATACAAGAGGCAAAGCTTTAAATGTCAGTAGCTGCAATATTCTTTATGTCTCAAGGCACAAACTACCACTCTGTCCAAATATATAATTTGCAGTCCTGACCACAACAGTGCCGTCTCTGACGCATAATATCACACCAGGACAGAAAAAGGCTGCTGTGTCTGGTAAACTGAAGCCCATAAAAGAAGAAACATACATATGACATCAATCACACTGGTGATTTCTCATGTCTTCTATGATGCCTTAATAATACTCGTCAGGAACTGTGAGGTGCTCATATCTTCCCCACAACACATCAGAGAAATATTCACACCTTAAGCAGACATATTTAAATATTTTTAACTGGTGGAAACTATTTATCAGCTTAAAGATATTAAAAATATTGTTCAGCAGACTCCTTATCAACTTTTGCAGTAACCTCCTCCAAATGCAGTTGCACCAGACTGAACAAAAATAGTTTTCCCTCCATATTCACACAAGCAAAAAGCTCTCTATAGCCACTTTCACACTGAAATTAGCGCGTCGACGCTGGTTTTTCAAAGCTGGGTTAACCCGTGATCAATCGGCATTTGGCTTCTTTCACATCGCCAAAAAAAAACGCGCGTCTGATCATCTGCTGGCAGCTGCGTTTCTCACAGATGTGAGTCTGGTGATGCAATCACGCTGCGTTCACGTTAACGATGTTACCCAGCGCAACAGAAATCTAGGCAAGTAAACAATCATTGTTGCCATTTTTCTGACTTGTGTAGCCTATTTTTAAATAAAATTTTTGTTAAAATAAAGTAAACAATGTAGAGCGAGTCAGACAGGAGTTAATGTGCTTTCTTGTTTTGCACTTTAGTTCGTCCAAACAACTCAGTGGGTGGCGGCCGATTTTCCCACAGAAAGTAGGCTCCTGAATGCGTGCTCGAAGCAGAGATGTCTGTTACCTTTGCATGAGAAGCAACTGACAAGATGTCATGTTGTGGACATGTACCGCCCAAAGTCATCCGTAAATTAGCGGGTCAACCCGGGTCTGGCGTTCACACCGCGTGTCGATCGGAGCCGAGCCGTTCAAAGCCGATTTTAACCCGGGTCGCTTGCCGAGTCGATGGACGCGGGTCGACGCGGGTCGCTGAGACTTTCACATCGCCACCAAAAGCAGGTTTAAGCGGGTTTTTTGACCAGTGTGAAAGGGGTATAAGACTGATCGCCATGACTTAGTTTGTTATCCACTTCTTTTGTATTACTAGATTTGTTTACTTCTTGCTCCTCTGTTACACCTGCTTTCTGTTTAATTATCACACAAACTCCTTTGTTTCTTTTGTTCACATCCTCATTAATCCCGTCCTGGTTTGTTTCTCTCCGACTTTAATATGTCAGTCGGTCGTGTGTTAATTTCTGTGGTTTGGTTTTTTTCAAGTTTTTAGTTATGAAATTAGTTACATGTGTCTGTGTCCTGCCTAGTGGTCCCTCATATGAGTCTGAACTCCTGCTCTTCAATCTTGCTGCATGACAGCTCTGTTTTGATCAGTGCAAAATCTTCCATGTGGTGTTGCTTTTATTCCATTTCATTCTAAACAGGTCGGTACTGTAGATGAACGAATGGATATGAAACTGACGGTACTGTAGATGAACGAATGGATATGAAACTGATTTTAAGATGAATTGTGCAGCTAATAACTGCTGTATGCCTGGACTCAGAGATATGATCCATGCAAATCAGATTAATGCACCAAAGTCAATCCAATTGCAAACAAAATCCCTCAAAGAGAGCACCAATAAGGCAACAAACCTTAAATAAACTAACATATCCTATCTTAAACCAATTTAAGATCCAAAATCTGGTTTGTAGTTTTTCACAATCCACAACTGCTCCAACGACTTGGGAAAGAATGGTTCATTTACAACGGGACAAGGTTTTCTCACTAATACAACCAAGTCACCCAAAATTAACGAACCCAGCTGGCATATTCTGGCACCCTTCAGCTTCAGTGAGCTCGCAAACCATGAATCCTCTGAGGTCGTTCCTCTTTACCAGAGCCAGGGCTTTGAGAGCATGGAGGGCTGTGATGAGTTTCCCCAACTTGTTTTGACAGGTTTGGCCCTAAATGTTGCAGAAGTTTCCTACCCTGCTCAGCCAGCAAACACTGAGGTCTTGCCTCTTTTTTTTATTTTTCTCCTCCATAAACAACGGGGCAACACAACGAGGGATTAATTCCCCTCTATTTGACGACAAATGGCCTCCTTCACTGAGTCCGGGGAGAACAGAGGGACCACACAACCCCTTGGTCTTACAATAGACAAAAGCTCTGCCTCCAAATGGGCCAACTTGTGTCATAACCTTATCGACATGAGCCAGCGATCCTGGATGGGGAATAATGGCAACGAGATGGAGATGCAAACTGAGAAGGGGGGCTTTTCCACATTCACACTAAAAAGGGCAAACCATAGCATCCTTGCTGGATATTGGGGACAGGGGGGGTTTGTTTCTAAAAGCTTGGGGTTCTCTGCTTACATGTCGTGCTCCCTCTCATCCACAGCGCTGTTAATCCCATTAATATGAAGAGGGCCAAGAGCCTGAGAGTGGCCACAGCTTAAGACCCATCAGCCAGCATTAACTCCGGAAATCCAAACCCTTGTCTAGACCCATTAACAACTTAGCGAAATAGAGTCAAATCATCTGAGGCCCATGTCTAATGATAGCAGCATAACCTGTAGCTGGCCTTTACTGATTGGTACAACAATTCAAAAGGTGTGACTGGCAGGACCACACATTTTCATGTTTTTTAGCTGACCAACCCTTTTGCTGCCACACAAAGCTGGCAATATGAACAAAGTTCAGCCTGGTACACATTTTTCCCATATCATGTAATCATCAGCTATATATGTGTGTGTGTGTTTTCTATGTGTGAGCGGTTATAACCACATCATGAATTAATAAAGATTATCTGTTGGTTTTTAATTAAATAGCCAGGCATGGCGCAGTGAGAATACTCAAAGAGGGCTAAGGTTAACATCTTGCGCAATGGAGGCAATCTGTAATGCCTCAATCTACCACCCGGTAGCCTAAGCGACAGCTACATATGGCCTGTTTCTCATCCCGCTGCATACTAGTCGGGTGATTACAAAGCATCAGAGCCTGATTAATGCAGATTTTAAGCAGCTCGCCCGACCTTGCAAGAGCACAGCGTGGGCTTTGAAGAAATGGTGGGTATGGTGACTGCTCATGATCAGCTGGTGTGTACTGCTGCAGCATGTCACACGTAGCGGTCAGGTGAGACGACCGCTCACTGGAGTGCCTCAGCTCTCCATCTACAGTAGCAGACAGGGCTGTGTGATCAACTGCACATCAGCTATCACAGGTTATTCAAGACTTGTGTATGTTACTCCAAAGTCTCGACACCATCTGGACCCGGAGGTTATGGCTGTCCACGAGTGTGGAAGGACCACGTTTCCAGTGTGAAGTGACTCGGGATTATTGTGACTGCAAAAGTTAGTGGTCTCATGCATAATCATGTTTTTGCACAATGTTATCTAAAACCCATTTTATTCTCATGTTTCTTTCCTTCATAAAAATCTGTGAGGCTGGCTCACAGTTAAAAACCCCAATAATTAAAGTTGATATAATCATTTGTTCAAAAATTGCTAATTTTAAGGTAATGAGAAATTACAATTTGTCCAAATTAAACATAATCGCCAAAATGTTAATGCAACATGATTAGAATGTAGAATGGCAGAAATACTGCAAACCGAACACGGTGTAGTATTGCTGTATGAAAGGGAAGTGCAAAAAGGAAAACAAATTGAAGTTTCTCTTACATGTTAGCTCAATGACACAGCTGAACAAACCGCAGAGGAACAGAGCCAGTGGTGTGCACGAGGCTGGCCCAAGCACAAGAACTCATCACACCTTCTGCAATGTATTACAAAGGACGGAGCATTGCCTTACTTTGCAGAAAAAGGTTAAAAAAAACTCAGAAGACCTGCACAATGTGGCCTTCCTCATTAATACAGTAAATTGATCAGACAGTAGATGTTGAATATAATTCGCACAGAAATCCGATTTGCAGTTTAACATTTTCAGCCGGCTGAATGGAAAAGCAGAGAGAAGGAAGTCCCCAGTAAGGCAACAGAAATGCATTGCTATGCAACAATGTGTGTGTTTCCACACTTTTTACGTGTTACTAAAGTGCACCAATAAAGCACATTCTCAAGTTTAATCTCTATTGCACATTTTCCAAATATGCAGGTTTTTCAGATTTTTCCCTTCTGCCCTCGCCACAGGGAACGCAGCACTGAGGCCAACATTTCTAAAAAAATATACAAGCACTTTAGCAGGTAAATTCAGCGAGTTACAAAATGATGCAGTCGAATTCTGGGGTTGATGACAGTCAGAGAGAGAGGAGCATGCTATCTAAGTCAGCTGTTTCCTATTAACCTAAATATGAACTCCTTCCATCTGAGACCGCAACGCTTAACCTAATTCTACAGGGTTTTGTTGGTAAGCCAAGGAACTCACAAACACATTAAACCCCCTAATTAATACTTTTCTTAGAAAAAAATGAAATTCTGCCAGACTTGCTTATCTTGCAATTGTTATGCGGGTGAAAATAACAATTTTTAGCTTTGCTGGCTATCTGTTTGAAAATGAGAGCTTAAAGAAACAGAGATATCCAAACTGTCTGCGGTTTAAACCAGTCGGATCTTTCCGGCCCGCTGGAGCTTCAGTATGGTCACATTGGAAGCAAATTCTGATACAGAATTATTAAGATCTATTTTCTTTCATATTTGCCTGATCTAAAAAAACATCTAAAAAAAATCAGAAAGAATTTGGAAAAATGTCTGCATATTGGAAAGCTTTATGCCTAGAAGGTCAACCGTTCTAATATGCAGAAAAATCGAAAACACCTCTTACCTCATCTTAGAAGATTTGTTAGAGAAAGTATGGGGTCAGCAGTATTAGACAGGATGCCTTCAGGATAACTCTAGGGCTGGGCGATAAATCGATAACGATATATATCGAAAATAGACGCGCGTGCGATAGGAAAATAAAGAGGGTCGATATAAATTCGATAGAGAAAACACACTCTTC
The DNA here is from genome assembly GCA_036024015.1 of Craterocephalus amniculus. Classification (NCBI taxonomy): domain Eukaryota; kingdom Metazoa; phylum Chordata; class Actinopteri; order Atheriniformes; family Atherinidae; genus Craterocephalus; species Craterocephalus amniculus. The sequence goes on along the minus strand of JAVQJG010017550.1, from coordinate 16 downwards.
TTTTTTCATTACAGCC
>JAVQJG010017543.1:0-15296 GCA_036024015.1 Craterocephalus amniculus | reverse complement strand
GCGACAGGCCGTTCACAGAAAGGTAACTACCGCTGCTGGAGCGGTATATACCACTCCAGCAGCGGTAGTTACCTTTCTGTGGGAGTGGCTGACCGTTTACCGTTTTGGGATCTCGGCGTCACTCCCGGGTTTGTTGTTCCCGGTTTATCAGCCCTGATATCGCGAGAGCTCCCGACCATGCCGCTGCAATGAGCAGTTCTCGCGTTGCTAGTGACAGTGACAGTTTGGAGAGCCAGGGAACGTTTTCTTTTTCTCATTATTATATCATAATCCGGGATAATTACGGGAAAATATAAATACGGGAGACCGGCGGGAAAGAAGGGTAATTTACGTTAGTTTCCCGGCCAAAACGGGATACTTGACAGGTCTGGTATAGTCCCTTTAAGTCAACTTTCTCTTTAATTTTCATAGGCGGCTGTAAGTCACGTGACCACTCGGTTGATCATATGACTCAACAGATAACTGCTGTATCAGTATGCGCGAGCTCAGGAGAGCGTATTCGTCTTTAATTCTCAATTAATTTGTGTTTTTGGAACTTTTTGCGACACTTGGCTCTTTTTCTTGTGATCATTGTGTGTTGAAATGCAGAGCAAAGTTTTCGAAAGAGGATTTAAGATGCTAACAGGAAGCCGGAAAACTATTCAGTTTTTACTACTCTTCGTGGTGCTGTCTCCTTGTGTTTATACAAACAGCTTACAGGTACAGAATAATTACTAATTAATAACTAATTAAATATCAAGTTATAGCGTGTTATTGATGAAGATAGCAGTAGCGTCTCAGCTTTGTTTTAAGAAGCTCTAAAGCTTTTCAGTTTGTTCTTACATGCATACTTGCAGGTGAACTGGATCTTGATGAGTGCTGAAGACATTATTCCTGTACTAACTGGTTTTGCATGCAGATAATAAAATGCCTTTCATCAGCGTGTCTTATCCTCCTCCTCATCTCTTTATTTACATGTTTTCTGTTGGCCAGATTGATCCTCTGTTGTATGAGGAGCAGCTGCTGTGGGTGAGTGGAGGCCATGGGCATGTCAACACCTACAGGATCCCACTGATCACCTTCACCCCCAAAGGAAGCCTGCTGGCTTTTGCTGAGGGCAGGAAGTCATCGTCTTCAGACATTGGGGCGAAGTTCATCGCACTACGGCGGTCGACAGACAAAGGTTGGATAAAAACACACACATAAATGGAAACGTCTGTAAAGATGATCACATTCTGCTTTAACCACATTCAGCTCTCTGATGGATCAGTTCATAAGACCAGTTGAAACAGATTTTCAGTCCGGTCCTTGTGTCAAAGGCCAGCCTTTTCTACCTGTTTTGTGTTCCTTATCTTATGGAGAAAACTGCAGCAAACTGGATCAGCTGAAGCTCCTGATGTTTTTGTTTGTTTAGGATATCACTTTCAGATACTGTTCATCTGCTGTAAATATTCTTTCAGTACCTCAGGACCTCGTCTTTTTCCTTTACTTGACAAGTTTCATCATTTTATTGAAGTACACAAGACTTTTGCATTTTACTACTTGCATGAGACTAAAACTATAAAGTGACATATTGTAAAATTATATATATATTTAGGAGTGTTTCTGCTTCTTGAATTTATCTTGCTTATCACCAGCATCAAGGAAATGCAACATGAATTTCACAAGTTGTTATCACAGTATTGATAATGATGATGGTGCAATACTCTCCATAAAGCTGTGGCTGCATGAAACACTGAGAGTTTTCACAATATTCGCAGGTTTTTATACACAAATAGTTTTTTCCACATTATCCTCAGAAGAAAAATCTGACATAGAATTTTGAATCAATTCAAAATGAACAGAAAACCGGCACAAATGGACTACAGAGTGAAAAATGGCAGGGAAACTTCTCAAATGAAAGCAGTTTACATAAAAAAGTCCCAATTTCAGTCTAACTTGCCTTCTCCTCCCTTATTGTCATTCCAGGAGACACCTGGTCCCCGACTTCCTTCATAGTAAATGATGGGTTGAACCCGGACGGCCTGAACCTTGGCTCGGTGGTCGTTGACGAAGAATCTGGCTCAGTGATTCTGATCTACTCCATGTGCTTCCACCTTTACCACTGCAGCCCTGCCAGCACCATGATGATTGAGAGCACCGATGATGGCCTCAGCTGGAGTCAACCCAGAAACCTGTCAGTCGAGCTCGGAGTCAAGGCATTTGCTCCCGGGCCAGGCTTTGGCATCCAGGTGAGAAAATGTTTTGACTTAAAGGGATGAGATGCTGTTGAAACCATGAGTCAGAAATAAAAGCTTATGCGAGCCATTATTTAGCTGTATTTTTGTTAGGACATTCACATTCAGATCACAAATATGTTAGTACAGGGTGAGACTTAAATGGCAAATTTCTGTGTGCCTTAAAACAAATTCTGTCTTCCTTACTGATCTGGGATGATTGTTTATTTTTGTCATTTGACTCTTGGTTTGTGGTTTCTTTTTACTGCAGTGAATAGCAGACGTGAATCAAAGCATTTTCATTTGGTGTATTTGTTGCTTGCATTTCATAATTTGGTTCCCATTAGGAAATAGGAACTACGTTAGTCTGGTTTCAAGTTGAAAGCGGTTTGTGAAACAACTTTAAATGCACCAGTCTGACAAAATTATTTAAAGACTTCATAAACTGTTCACTGCAAAAGGTGCAATAAGAAGAGAGTATATTCAGAAATCACGTAAAAACAGCATCATTGCATTGATTCTTGTCCAGATTCCAGACAGTTATCAGAATATTAATGCTTAAATATCGTCAGGCAGAAGTACTGAAAGTTCTTGTCTCATTATACCAACATTAAAAGAGTTTCATTGACGTTGAATAAACATCAGATATCAGATTATCAAATAACCAACAGAAAATAAATAACTTATCTGTCATCTTAAAAGCCAACCCCTGCACCACTTGTGGATGTCGAGGGCGATAACGTTGCTGTTTTTATTTGGCAGCGCTAAGTACTATAATAGTGTGGTGAAAAAATAACTTGAGATGTTGATTCTTACCTCCAGTGTGACTGTAGAAACCGTGCTTTCAGTTGGTGATACTGAACATCTTCCATCCTACTGCAGGCATCTTATCGAAAGCAAATAAGGAAATGAATTACATCATGCTTGTACATATCTGAAAATATTTGATCAAGTAGGCGGTGGCTCAGGTAGTAGAGCAGGCTGCTCAAGGTTGGTGGTTTGAGTCCTGCTTCCCCAGTCAGCTGTCATTGTGCGATTGGCGCTTTACTTGCCTTCAGATATAAGTTACTTTGGATTAAAGCGTCTGGTAAATGATTATAGAATAAGACAGAATAGAATATGTGATTTCCACTTCATCATGTGTCACTGTCAGATTTGTGTGTTTTTGTCATGCTGGAAAAAAATTTGAAAGTGGCTTTTGCCTAAATAACAGGCAGAAACTTACTACAAACTGTACTTTGTCCAACTAATTATTTTCTGTTATTTGCTGTAATTTCACACTTCTCCATACATGCAGTCTGTTTTCTCATGAATGAGATGTCTGCTGAATTTGCTTCTTACTGCACCCCTCTACTTTATGGTTCTCTGTACATTTCTTTAACCGGCTATGTGAATGGAAATTTCCACTATTTTCCTAATCTTGGCCCTGTTCTGTTTTGTTAATGAATCTATGATGAGGTTGCATCCTCTCAGAAGAGATAGAATCGTGTATGACAATGTAAAAAATACTTGTTTCTGCCTCTGTTAGGCTCAGATTGTTTATAAAAAGTATTTGAACTGATGAAAAAATCTCTGCAGAATTAGTCCAGTTTTTAAATTTAACTTGAGCATAAAGAAATGAATTAATGAGTTGCGTCACATCTGATACATCAGGGGTTCAACATGTCCTGAGTATCTGACTTTTTATCTGATTATCTGTCCTAGCTAACCCTAACAATGGAGTCTCATCAAGTGGTACCATGACTGTGCTTATCGACTCTGTATTTTCACTCACATTTTTAGACTCTGGATATTTGCCTGCTTATGGGAGGAGAAATTGGCATCAGATGATGAATCCTAATCATATTTCTAGCTTAATTAAAACAACAACACAGCTGCTGCAGCCAAGTCAGCAAGTAAATCCAACAAAAAACAGGAAGAATTCCACTGGCATGAATGTGGAAATCAAGCTGATCAATATCACTGGCATGCCATTAAAGCACAAGCAGATTTGATGATTCACTGTTTAATGTTCATTCAAGGTGTTCTTGATCATGCTTGTTCAGTTTTAGAGAAGGCGATCTCCCTAGAGGTGTTGTACGTTTACAGCACAAGTAAACTCGCAGTAAGGTTTTGTGCTTCATTACTGTATTTTAACAAATCGTTCAGCGTCAGACAGACACAAAGAGGAACAGCAGTCACAAGCAGAAACCAACCGAAAGTTGCACGATGAGCTTAAAGCACATACAAACCTGGCCATTTTTTTTTTTATTTTTTAAATTCAGAGATACATTTTCGTTGAAGTCAAAATTTATTCAGGAATTCCTCAATTTCTTTACTGCACCATCTTTGGAATGATAAAAATAAAGAGTGCAGCCTTACCTCACAGAGCCGTCCATTTTCTGCACCGATTATCCAATTCAGGGCCACGAGAGGCTGGAGCCTATCCCTGCTATAATCAGGAGAGAGGCGGGGAACATTGCACAGGGTCGCCAGTCCATCACAGGGCCACACAGAGAGACAGACAACCAGTCACACACACACGCACACAAACACACCCACACCCACACACTTACTCCTACAGCAATCATTTAACCTAACATGCACCTCATACATGGGCCGCTGTAGCTCAGGTGGATAGAGCTGTCGTCTACTAAACAGGAGGTTGGCGGGTCAATTTTCGAACTGTCCTTGGGCAAGACACTGAAATTGGGTGTGTGAATGGTTAAAGACTTGGCACAAAGTATGTATGTATGTATGTAAGTATGAGTATAAAACTTAAAACAATGCTGCTTCTTATTAGTTACTACTGACTACTACTTAATTACAGTGCCGATCTTCTCTTTAACAGTGACTTGTCCAGGATGACACCAATGCTGGTTAACCAGCACTGCAATTCCACCTCCCTTTCGCTTTCCGCGGAGTTGTTTATTGCAGTCTGCACGGACCGTCTTGAAGCAGTGTACAGACGCGTTACAGTCTTGGATGTATTCATGCAGCCATGTCTCAATGAAGAGCATAATGCTACACTCTCTGTATCCTTTCTGAGATCTTGTTTGCATGTGAAACTTGTCCATTTTGTTAGCATTTTGTTTCAAGCACTTGGTTTTAACCAGGTTCCAGTTAAAAACCTGGTTAATGACTTAACTGATCTATCACAGGGCTAAGTTTAGTCTGTTGAAGCCACAGTAACAGTCTGTGTCTGATTAGATTAAATAGCTGTGCTTTAAAGACATCTTATCCCTGGTCAGGACAGGGAAGGCAGCTGTTCCTCTCTGTCTGGGAGAACTGCATCAGCAGCTGTTTGTTTATACTGAGAAAGCCGATGGACACATGAGCTGTAACTACAGAGATTGATCAAATTTTTTTTTTGGGTGGGCCGGCACTTGTGTAAGTGTGTAAAGTGGGTTAAATCAATCACTTATCTGCAGCCTTAACATATGAAATATGAAAGCAGATCTTCAGCTTGTGTGATACTCTTCACATTACCATCTGTGAAGATGGATCATGATTTGGATCACAGGAAAGATGATGCAAAAAAAAAAGATGGAGAAGCAAATCAAGTTTTTTTTTACATACAAAACACCTGTTTAGTTTACTGTATGAAGTCCTTTTTAAATTAAACTACAAACTTTACACAACTTGCTTTCATTAGCTATAACGTAGTTGTAACAACTTAATATATGAAATGAAATGAAAAATATGATGAAAGAGGAGATGTCTTTTTCCATATTTGCCCACAGAAACAGTCATTCGAGTTGGAATACGAGGACAAAATAAGACACTGCAAAACCTCACACTGCTTCACTATACAACAACTACCACAAATCGGCTCATTCATTCACCTCCTCATTTGTTGTTCTACATTTTAATGATGCCTCCTGATTCAGTTCACAACTTTTCTCTCATTCATGTATCTGTGTTTTCGGTACTACAGAAGCAATATGAGCCAGCAAAAGGCAGGCTGGTGGTCTGTGGTCACGGCACGTTGGAGGGCGATGGAGTTTTCTGCATCCTGAGCGATGACCATGGAGACAGCTGGCGCTATGGCGCAGCACTGAAGAGCATCCCTTACAATCAGAAGAAGAAACCTCAAGACTTCAACCCTGACGAGTGCCAGGTACATCCGCTGCTGTGTGATAATCTGTGGTGATTGAAACATAAATGTATTCTTTGCACTATGGGTGGAGCATTCATTCATTGTTTTTGGGCTTTTCTTTGCATTTCTGCAGAGTAAGAGATCAGAGAGAAAGTTACAGCACGATTTAAAACCTTAGGATAAGTACATGGTTTCTGTGTCCATTCACGCAGACATGCACATGCAACCTTATGTTAGCTGTGCTGTTGCTAGCCACACTTGGGTGTTTAATCAGTCTACAGTACTGTTTTTAAATTATGGATAATGTTGATGTTCCAGCAAGTTTGTGCTCAAAACGAGTGCCCATTCTCCCTTTTTAGTCTGGCAGCTTTGACCCTGAAAGGAGACTGATCCAACTGACTCTTGTGGACTTAGAAGGAAGACAGAATTAGCATGACACACAGACATAAAACCAAAAGATTGCCTTTTCTGCCAATGTGTTCTTCTGTCCTCTAGTGGACAGTCATGAAAAATCCAGCTAGTTTTCTGCTTTTCTTTTTTCTTTCTATATTCGTTGAGGTTATCACATATGTAGTCTTGTATGGTGATAAAATGATAAAATATTTGCAAGTGATTGATTAAAATATGTCACATCATGTGTTCGACACCTCTTCCCTCCCCCTTCCTCCCTCCTGCAGCCGGTCGAGATGCCCGATGGCAGCATCTTGATCAACGTGCGGAACCAGAACAACTACCACTGTCGGTGTCGTGTTGTGGTGCGCAGCCTGGACGGAGGCTTGACCCTCCCTATAGATGAGCTCTTTTTTGACGACATGCTGGTGGATCCAGCAGTAGCAGCTGGGATGCTGCAAAAAAATGGGGTGCTGTATTTCACCAACCCCTCCAATGAGCAGCACAGTAAGAATTGCTCCCCATTTTGCTATTAAATACTGACACAAATAACACTAAAATTGGGCATATTCACAATTTCACTAAAACGAACCAAAGAGACACAGAATATCCACAATAATTTAAAATAAGATTATTTGAAATTGCCTATAACCATATAACTTACTGTAAATTATCCAACTGTCTTTAACCCCTCAGGAGTGAATCTCACGTTACGTTGGTCGCTAACAAATGGCTCATCTTGGGAAGATAACATTATGCAGATATGGGCAGGACCAAGCGGCTACTCGAGCATGACTTCACTGAACACTGGCTCTGTTGAAGACCACAAGTTCATCTTTATCATCTATGAAAAGGGCCACAAAGACTACGTTGAGACCATCTCATACGTTAAGATCCATTTGTATGGCGGCCGGTAAAGCGCATGAGTCAGAGGTAAGGAGGAAGAGGACAGGTATGAGTGCTATGAATTCCATTTTCTTATAGCCAGACACCTGTTTAGATTTGATTCTTTTTTTCACTATCTTTTTGTGTTGGTCTCCCAGATTTAAACCCAGATGGGAAAAGAAGCAGGAAGAGGTTGTTTAATCCAGTGACTTTCTCAGGAGGAAAAGAAAATGACTTTTAAAACTCACCTTTATATGAATCTTATCTTTCCACTCTTTTAAAATTCCAAAGCTGTCGCACAACTTTTTTGTTTGTTTTTTAATGATTGATCTAAAAGAAACAACATGACCAAGAAAAAGAGACTTTGAAAGAGAGAATACTATTCATACATGTTTCACTGAAGTAATGGCATTCTCTGAAAAAGAACTGGAGCATTTTTCTCCTTTATAATTCTGGATCTGGATCACATCCTACCCGCTTCAGCTCCTAGATTTGGATGACAGCCCACAGAGAAGTGTGCATCAAAACTGTAACCTGTGCAAGCAGAGAAACCACACCTTCCATCTTCACTGGACTTAACTCAGAAATAGAAAGTTCAAACTTGAAATTGGTGTGTTTGTAGCACAAAGGGAGAAAAGTTTCCTTTTTGCTGTGCTACAGTACTAAAACCAGACTCTCATCAGCAGTTATGTAGTTCATTTAACTGTACAAGCAGCTGAGCCAAATTGTACTATGGGTACTTTTTGTGATGTTTTATTAGGCTGAGAATATATTTAATATTTTGTATTTACTGCATAAGTTGCCTTTTCTGGGAGAATGAGAGAGAGAAACTTCATCTGAGTTACCAGCTAAGACACCTAACCTGATGTGACCTTTTTTCAGAGGATGGAAAGCAGATTTTGGTTGGAAACAGAGTAAACATTGAAGAGATTTAGTCTAATATAAAAAAGTCTAACATAAAAATTACTAGCAGACATTAGAATGTTAAGGAAGAATAGCATTGTTTATAAGCTGTTAGTTAGCTTGAAACTTGAAACGTATCACTTTTGCTCCCCCGCCCCGTCTCACCCCCTTCAGAAATTGTATGTGAAAACAGCTCTCTGGTTCCAAGCTGGGCAGAGATGCCATCCAGTGTTAGAGACATTTGGAGAAATACAACAAACTTAAGAAATAGGTATCTTATATCAAAGGGATGTTAAATTTTGATGCCTTTCGATAAGATGTAGACTAACTGTTTACATTATATCTTTGGGGTCTCAATGAGGTAAAAATTGTTTTAATGCAGTGTGGATGTTTAGGATGCATGGCGAAATTGACTTATGGGTTATTTATTTTCACACTTTGTAGTTGCCGACCATGATCATGATGAGACTAATAATCAGGATGTGATTTATTGACACCTATATTGGAATTGTACAATGGTCTGTGTTATTATAATGATTTCTTTTTTCTTTCAACATTTTAACCTGGTATGTGCCATGTTTTTTCCTGACAGATATCCATTCTGTTATTGCTCTAAAGTTAAAGATACAATGATGTTAATAACCTCTTTCTAATTTATGTTGCACTTGAATAATGTAATATCTCCTGATGGGTGTTTAGAAATTGTCATTTTAATGTGATGTATGTCTATGAGTGTGTTATTGAGTGAGGGGGTATGTACATAATGTAGTTGAAGTATCCTTTTTTTAAAAATTTGTACAGAATACATTCTGTGATTTTCTAATGATTTCATTCAGAGTTGGGTTTGTTGAAGTGGATCTACCCTTTCTGCTGTTTGTCTGTTTCAGGAATAAACAATTCCTTACATTAAAAAAACAAAACAAAAAATTAACTGTTATTCCCTCTGTACACATAACATGTAAAACCGTTGATTTCTGTTATTTCTGTAATTTCTGTAATTTTAATAGAAGGGACTGACTTAGGAAATTCTAAAACAGGATTTTTGTATCACCTTCCTTTGGTCTTTCTTGGCTCTTATATTCTCATAAATGATGGTTGATGTAAGAAGATTTTTTCTTTTCCTCCCCTGTTTATGAAATGTTTTACTTAACTATTCAAATTTCCTTTGAAATAAAGTCAGCATGTTGATTACTTCAAAGTGAATTTGTTCATAATAGATTGTGAAAATGGCTTGAGAGTTAAGCAATATTTCACTCTAACAATGAATTCTCAACCTCTCTGCAAATAAATACTGTACATGAAGCAATATTTGATGTGAGATTATCTCACAAAAACAAAAAAAAGAACAAAATAGAAAGTACAACTTACTGTCCAGCTATTAAGTGTTGCAGTTGTTCAATTTTGTAAGATGGAAACGATCCTCCTGATCATTGATTAAAAACAGCAGTGATACGCATCCTTCATTAGCCATTGTTTTGTAGTGATAACTGAAAGAATATGGAAGATTGATTTTACTCGAGTTGCATTGAGATAAAGTTACTCTTTTTGTAAGCCAGGAGTAGAGCAGCCACACAAAAGATATACGAATTCCTGTAGTAACCATTCTAAACCTTGGATGATTTGTTTGATTTCCCAAAGATTGTAAGTGTTTCATTGTATCAATCAACGCTCAGTATTGTTTTTTATTCGTCCGACTTTTTTCTTTCTACATTAGATTCAATATGTGTTTCTTTTTCTCCTTTCCCCCCATTTTTAAAGAAGGGAAATAGCAATTAAGAGTCTCATTTGTCTTTTAGCAAAGGTCCCAAACGGCTCCCATCTCACGAAATTACTCAGTAGCCGTTGACGGCTCTTTAGGTGAAGGATCGAGTCCAGCATCAACTATTTTCTTTTCCCCTTTTCATTTATTTTTGGAACAAAAGGAAAAGAGCGCAAGTAAGCCCAACACCTTCTTTATCTCCACAGTGCCACTCACATCAAAGTTAGTGTGGGTTACAGAAAAGACCTGTGTCTGCCTATGCAGAAGGTTGCTTAGCTAGTTGCTAGAAAGCTACGTGGTAGCATAGCTAACCTCATTCTGCGATACAACCTCGAGACAAGTCGGGACAAGACCAGGTCAGTGGCCGCAGATTGTAGCATGTTTTATACGAACAAAAATCGGTAAAGATATATGGAACAGAAATTTTCGGTTTTAAGCTTTGAAATCGCGGAATTGATTCACTTCAAAGACTGTTAATTGGCAGGGTATTATTATTTAGAAAGGGTGTCTTGATTGTTGTTGTTAGCCAACATTTGGTGCTTTCTTAGCTTGTTAGCCTATTTCGGTTTAGAATTCCGGTGATAGCTGTCATGTAACATATTGAAGTATTATGATTTTGTTAATAAGATCTTATTTGTTTACTTCGTCTTACAAAGGGATGATGGGTATAATTGACGTTAAAATATTCGTTATCGTCCGGTATTCACGAGCTGAAGCTACGCAGCTGATGTTAGCGGATAAACGTTAGCCATTTCTGAGGCTAGTCTTGTAGCCTCAGTTATAAGACGGTGTCATTTTGCGACACGCTGCTGCCAATTACAAGGACTACATTATATCGTGTTACTTATAAGAATAGTTAGATTTATATAGCATTGGCATGAATGTATCTAAATATTGACTAGGTGAATGATGGTACAGTAGTTTGGGCTTCGCTTTACCACTGTTCAATGTTAACGGTTGTAGGCCTCTCCACCGCCATTTTGTTTAGTTCTCCTGATAAAATTGTTTATTCTTATTCATCCTGTGGCTCCTGCCATTTGTTGTTAGTGAACTTTGTTTAATGAGTACGTGTAGTGTCATTGTCAGCGACGAATCTAAGCTCGTAGATCTGAAGAGCAGTAAGCTAATGAGAGTGCAATGCTTAGAAAATCCATTATGAAACATCAACGCAGTCCCCCTCCCAACGAGAACACTGGGGCCCTGAGTAAACCAGTTAACATTAGTTAGTTCAGCAACACATCTTTAGCATCTGTTGTACCAGTTAGTCATTATTAAACGTGTAGGTTGGGATTTTATGATTTGAAGCAATCAAAGATTTGGCTTTGATAGTCAGCAGTGGCTTTGCCAGGCTTCTTTGTGATGTACGTTACTGTAGTTTAGCTGCTGGTCCCTGTTAATCCTCATACAACATGTAGTTGACCAGCCATCCCACGACCTAATTTTCTAATCTCATCTGGGTATTGAGGCACGGCACTGTGCTTCTGTCCCGTAATCACCGTGTAAAACCCTTTATTTCCTCTCATTCCTGCAGTGATTCCTGCCCTTAAGGACTGCGTTTTGAATAGAATAATTATATCACATTTGATTAGCATTATTGCTGTTGTTAAGCGTTTTATTTTCTCTTTCAGTTTGACGATGATTAAATATCTTTTTTGACCTGTTAAGCACAAGCAGAGGGCGTTAACAGAAACACAACATTGCACTGGATGGATTTGTGACCTGGCTTTCCACTTACACTAGGATTTGTGGTACACATTTAATGGATCAAACAAATTAGTAATCCTCCACAGGGGAGGATTTGACAACACTTAAAAAAGCCATTGATAAAGCTCGTACACTTTTGATAGCCATACACATATTTGATCCGACAGTATTTCCATACAACTGACATTATTTTTGTGTACCATTTCTTCCGTATTTGTTTCTCCTGAATGTGGCTCATTTCATTGTGGTCATGTGATTTACTAGCAATAAACAAAAAGTCTGAAATCCGTTATTTGTTGTAGATTACTTGAAACAGTCATGGTATCGTTATTGTGGACTGTATATTTTTTGTTAAGTTATTTGGCCTAAGTATAGTGTGTTTTTGCAGCACTAAACAAAAACTACTTTTTGACTATAGTACTGTATGCATAAAAATCTTTTATTTCTATATGTAGATGATTTCTGAAGCTGTCATTATTTGGGTATGTAAAAGGTCAAGTCAACTAGTTATTATAACACACATCAGTATAACAAAGTGCATTTGTTGCCCTTGTTTATGGTGTTTTCCATTTGTTTCGAAATTCCTAGCAGGCAACAGTAAGTGGCGTCATTACTATTTTGTTGAAGTTCCGACTTTGCACCAACTTGGAAAAAACAAATATCTCCAAAAAAAAACTAATTTGTTAGCGTCTACACATGCTGACAAAAGTAGAAAAACACAGATGCATTGTAAAAACGTGCACTATGAAAACTCCAGCCAGTTATGGTGATAACTGAATAATAAACCACACATAATGATGCAATTTTTCATGAGCAAACATAACACCGTAATTAAAATAACTATAACTCACTGGTGTTTATACCAGAGACCTAACTGACAAAAAATGTATTATAAATCCTCTTAAAAGAGGTACAGGGTGCAGCGATCTGGTATTTCGGGGTCCTCTGCAAATTCCGAGCTCCAAGCTCATCGCTTCCGGACTCATTATCTCGGAATTCTGAGTTTTGAGAACAACTAGAATGCACAATTAGTTCTAAAATAGCTTTTGTTACTTCTCTGATCATGACCATGATCCTTTTGGATGTCCTCACATTATTTTTTATTATCTTTCAAAGCAAGTCAATGAAATGACAAATTAAGTATTAATCTGCATTTAGTAATTCAATTCAGTTTCAATTCTACTTTATTTTTATAGCTCCAATTCATAACATCATCTTAAAGCACTTCATAGACAATCATTTTAAGCCAATCTGATTGTCATACATTCATATACAAGTCAATTTATAACATAGTCTATGTAAGGAAACCAACAGCATCAAATACAGTCTTGGATCAATCCCCCTCTGAGCAAGCTTCAGGCGACGGTGGAGTAATTGTATTTGTGGGACTTGGTGAGGTTAGGTCAATATGGCTTGATGGAGGCAGCCAAATCATGCTGAATTGGACAGATGTCAACAGTTGTGTTTTATTGATGTGCAGTAAAATGAGTTCATGATAAAGGCCTGGTAGTTGCCATGGAGCCAAACGCTGTCTCAAGGTAAGGCATAGGAGAATATAATTTATAATGTGTTGCCATAGGAACCATGGTTCTGCATTTTGCTTTCTTTTGTACTATGTTTTTTCAGTGATGCTGTGTACTACATATTCTCACCTCAGGCCTGTTAGTTCTGGCAAGATGCTGAATATGACCTAACTAAAATTGTGTCTGGATTTTTAGGGAATACTTGTTTTCCATGTTGAAAGCAAGGACAAAACTAGATTTAATATGATGAAATGTTGCACAAATGTAACTGTTATTATGACTGGGATTATCTGTAGATTTTAGTGATTATCATAGAAGTAATCACAAAATATTTGTCCTACATTAATTTATTGGCTCTGTCATGAATTAGTTATATTTCACTGCTACCTTTGTTCTTTATATCTAGGACTTTACAGTTTAGGACTAATATGTAGTTTATGTAGTTTCCTTAGATGTAGAATACAATATTATTTGGCATGCTCTGTCATCTTGGCCTACAGATGTTGATAAAAAGCTGAAAATATTGTAATATTCACTCCTTGTGCAAAAGAGAGGTACATAATGCAACATCCCAAATGTTGCATTATGTACAATGTGTTAAATTGAATCATGAGAATTGTTTGAAAATGTTACTGAGAACAGACTTGGATTATGTTCGCCCAGCACCTGTTATCGTATCAGTTAATTACACCTGTGGAATGGCCGATATCCGATATTTAATTTTGAGGCCAATATTAGCTGATTCTGATATTGTGCACCTCTATCGGCTAGAGTACATGATGAAATAAGTGCAACAGGAAGCCAGCAGTGATGCTTATGGTTGGCTTTTTTTAAAAGCCAACCATATAAGTGTAATTTACTTTTCATTTTGTACAAACCAAGGAATTGTCCTGTTTTTCAACAGATGCCCCACGCATTTTCCAATGTAGAAAAAAAGGATCAGCATCAAAATGGAAACACATGAATTCCCATGTGTTATAATTTCTTAAATTAGAAGATATTTTTTCATTGTCACTGGCATTTCCCATCTAATGGCTTTGCGAAGTGACTGCAAGCTATTGGTTGCAAAAATTTTGGGGTTGTACAGCTAAACTTTTTAGAAGTAGGTACACCAGTGCCTCTTGGAAACTGGCACCCTACTTTCTGTTGTTTTGTGTCACCCCCCTCCGCATGATCTTCATGTAATGAAACACCATTAGGGAAGTAGAATTGATTTGTGTTTGTGCACAAGTTGATGGATTTTTGTCATTACTGTAATACTGAGTGGGATTGAAGCTAAATGTGTTATCTTTATTTGTGAATAAGAAGCCTGCTGGATCTTTCACATCATTCTTTTACATTACCGTCCCTAGTTAATGATGAGCATAAGATGTGGAATCTCATTTTACTCCTCCCAATGTAAGAGCCTTACACAATTTAACACTGAAGACATTACAGAGAAGCGATGGTCATGCATTTCATGTGTTCATGTTTTTATGTATGTGGACCTGTATTTGTCCAAAAGAACTTTAGAGATTTGGCCACAAACATTTCCAATATATGGGCCCATATGAAAAAAGGACACAGGATTAGGGCTGTCACGATTAGGAATTTCTGGAGACGATTAATTGTCAGACAAATAATTGCGATTGAAAAATATATTGTCTCTTTTTTCTTTATTCAACAACTAAAAAAAAAAACTAAAAAAATACCTACTACAACATTGAATTTCCCGCTGGAATTAAAGAATTCCTCATTTAATTTCACCTGTAGTATGATTAGCTTTAATAATACACATTCTGTACTGTAGCCTACTCCTTAATGAATGAGACCAATATAATGAATTCCTGAACATCGAAAAATAGACAAAGACATAATGG
>JAVQJG010017541.1:0-15339 GCA_036024015.1 Craterocephalus amniculus | reverse complement strand
ATTTATGAATTAGTAGATGTCGGCAAAAGACAAAGTTGGCAAATGTTGGGCAGATTTCAGAGGACTCAGTAATTCAGATAATATTAGATGGGGATCAAACCCTAAAATAGTGTTTTTTTCCCCAAAATAGCGTTCTTTTTCTCTCGCATAGATGCGAGACTGCCATTATCCCCTGGGACCGGTTGATGGCGCTAGGTCCTAAAGATGGCAGCCGCAGGCAAATCGTTACGTCAGTGAAACCCATGTATACATATAGATGGATGACGACTTCAACCCCAAACAGAAAAAAAGTCGATTTAAAGCTCTGACAGAGCAAGAGAAAATGTTTTGTTTTTTTTGCAAGAATGTCAACATCTTCTGATGTTGAATAGTTGCTTCCTGGAGTTTGGTGCTTCAAAATATCATATACTGTATTGACTCTTAAAGAACAAGTTCAGTTTTTTTCAACCTGGACCTATTTTCTAGCATGAAGTCATTTACTCCCCCAGACAGTTCTGGTGTAACCCGAACTCCTTCAGGAGATATTTAGGTCCACTCGCAATCAGCATACATTCAATATACTGGGAGTGAACGGGGCCAGCTCGAGCAACCTCTAAATACGGCAATTTCTGCCACAAAACTCCTTAATTGTACCAATGTGTTGTTATGAATCGCTGGCCAGAGCACAAAGCTGCTTGGAAATGGTATGGCTGTAAATAACGATGGATCACCACAAAAACGCAACCCCAAGCCACTTTAAGCTCACAGAGGGATCAGACCACATTTGTCTATCAAAACATTGGTGAATGAAAGTGGTTTTGTGACATAAATTGCCACATATAGAGGCTGCGTGAGCAAGCCCCGTTCACTCCCATTATATCGGATGTACGCTGATCACGAGTTAATCTAAATATTTCCCGAAGGAGTTCAAGTTACACTGATACTGTCTGGGAGAGTAAATGATCGTATTTCATGCAAGAAAATATGTCCAGGTTGAAAAAAATGAACTTATCCTTTAAGTGTTGTTTTTTTTTTAATTGGCATTGTGGAGTTAATTTGACACAACATTCAGGTGCTAACACATCTTACTCTAGAAAAAATATTTATAAATAGATCCAGATATAGATAGGCAGATAGAAAGAAGGCATAATAAGATTCCCATAGCACATACAGACACGCATTTGTGTTCACTGGCCCAGCAGCTCTTCTGAGTCCCGAGGATAAGCTTTAAGCTACAGCTCAGCAGATAGCCAAAGGTGATGTGAAAGCTCAGACAACAGTGTTAGGCTCGGAGGCAGGCATCCCGCTGCAGTGGCACACTACACCAGATAATGTGTCACACAGCAGCATGTTGGTGTCGCCAACAACAAGATTCTTATTCACACTGTCAGGGGAGGCTTCGTGAAAAGAATGAGCAACTATGGAGCGAAGAGTTTGAGAGACAAAAAGAAAAAAAAAGCAGCTCAAAGAAATAAAAAATGTCCTTAGTGTCTCAAGAATATGTTCGTCAAAAGGTGTGATGCTACCGGTGTAGAGAAAAAGATCCAGCTTTTCTCTGTCTTTTTCCTTAGTAGGTATTCAATGGGCAGGCCGGATAATATAATTGGTTCCAGGAGCTGTGAATGATGCAGGGAGGGACTTAAACATACCCCAAGAAACCTGACAGTACATGCCGAAGAAAGAAAAGAAAAAAGGAAAACAAAATAAATGCAAGTTGACAGGCAAAATGGGGGACAGTTAGGCTTAGTGTTATTACCATGACAAAGAGAAAAGAGCACAGTGTCTGCGCCCTGCATGGAGGGTGAAGAGGTTTAAGGACAGAGCAGCAGGAGATGAGGAAGTGGCACACTGAGCTGTGTGTGAGTCTTTCAGCCTGCGGGTTTGTGCATGTGAATCTGTGCATGCTTTCTGTCTCGGTCGTGTGTGCGTATCATACCTCTTGTGAGGCGTAGCACTTTCCCTGCTCTAACATTAATGCTGTGCAACTAGAACATAACTATCCAGGCTCACAGAGGAGTTTTCTCTACTTCTAACAACAGATATGATTAAGTATGTTTGTTTTATGCTCACAGAGGGCCTGAAGTGATGTTACAGATTGAATCAGCTGCGAGAGAGACAACTATTAAAGACTGATAACTCCTAAGGGGCCCTTCAGGGTTGTAGGAAACTGATTACTCCTCCGCAGGGCAAGAAGTGACATCATCCCTGACTGGAAGCTGTTAAGAGGAAATCTAGCGCAGTGCATGCTTCGTATACCATCTTCACATGCCTTACACAACTCTGAGCATTAGGGGGCTGGTTTGTGTGGACTTTGGTGCTTTGCATGAGCTGACCACATCAAACAACAGAAGACAGGGTTAATCTCTCCAGTGGAAATGGCCAGATGTTTGTGGAGAGATGCAACTTTTCAGTCTGTGGGCAATCCTCAAAACATGGCTAGATCAAGCCCTGTTTTAACTTTACTCAAGACTGAACTCAGATTAGAAGCGTGCCATCTATGAACAACAGCACTATCTCATGTGGTATTTTTCATTTTTATGTCAAGTTGTTGCAACATTTTGATCCATTAAACACCATGTTTCAGGTGAAGAGGTTCATTCCTTGCAACGTTTGCTTTAGCATGAAATAATGGTAAGCATTGCACATATGCTTTAAGGATTTAATGATTTAATCAAAAGAAAATGTTATTTCACATAGTGACAGAATTGTAGAGAAGGGTGAAATTACAGAATTGTAAATGGGGATCAAATGTAATTTGACAAGTCATGAATACTGGATTTGTAGGAAATCATGCATCTTCGAAACATTAAAATATAATGTATCACAGTAATATACATTTCATTATGGTTTTAAAAAGAAAAAAAAAGATTGTATGCGTAAAAGTAAAGGAATTATTATTTTCAATCCCAATCAACAAAATCTATTTGTTTATATATCCAACATAAAACTAAACAAATAAATGTAAAAAGCAACCAGGAGAGGGTGGTGATATTTCTTGAAAAAACACAAAAAAAACAGGAATAACTGGAGGAAAAAAGCTTGAAAAAATATCTGTAAATTAACCTTGTTTATTCAATTTGCAAAGCTCAAAAAATCTTCTCATACCAAAAGCATATTAAAGCATCCTTTGTGATCAGATTAATCTAAAGGAAATAATCCAGTGTCACAATATTATTAAGATAATGCCAAGAATTTGGTCCATTTGGACGAAGCTTGTTTGGATGAGATGATAGTTGTGAAAAAACTGCACTATGCAAATGTAAAGATATCACAGGTTACACTGATGGTCACTTTCAATGAGAAAGCTATTTCAATGTACACAAGCAGAGTGATAGACAATAGGTATATGTTGTAAGAGAATGAGATCTTTTGTATTAGAAGCTTTGGGCTTTCACTTGGTTCTCTGCCTTTAGTTAGAGTAGTATTGACCAAGTTGGAGCAGGTTTTGGTTCCTTGCAGGTCATACAATGTGAGACGAGCATCTTGACCTAAAGAAACTTAAAACAATCAGCTGGTAATTTTTTAAGATTTTTTACCATTATTTTCTATCTTAAGAAATCTTGGAAATCAATTATTTGGAATTCCCTGAGCAGCTAGTGCACCTTAGCTAGTGACTGTTGTCTGCAGAGAAATATAGACTCTACCTAATTGGATCCCAGATTGATCCATATAAACAACACAATGTGTTGATCTTAAAGGGTATCGACTGTTTGTATACGGTACTACCTTGCAAAATAATCCAACATGGTACTTTGAAAGGAAGAAAAGAGAAGAAAAAAGAAACCTGTGTTTTTCTTGTATGTTTTGATGTCAGTCTTTATAAGTGTTTCTCTTATAAATCATCTCAGGTATTATCAAGGTCAGTTCCTATTTTTTTCTTCTAATTTTAAGACTTAAAATTCAAAAATCCTCTTCTCCCTCCTTTTAATATTAATCCCTACTTATCATCATTAAAATAGCATTATTTATCATTATCAAAATTGTTAGTAGTAGTAGTAGTAGTAGTAATAGTAGTAGTATGTCTTTTTTATTCTATATATTTGTCAGTTTCCATGGAAACCTTTTCTATCTTAATTCACAATTGGAATGCTAGACTGGCTACTCAGAATATCTTTCTCTTGGGTTATCTGTTAAGTCACTGCAAGCTAGAAGTTGTCCTTATTTGATAAGAGATTTGCAGACCCTCATCAAAATATTATTATGGTCTCCAAAATGAAAATTGCGTGGTTATCACTGTCCGAGACACAAACAGATGGGTATTTCATTTAGTCCATTTCTGGACCCAATTATCTGATTAGACATTACAATATGTTTTCTCATCTAACTATTGAGTGCACCATAGAATTAGACCCTGCAACATGTGTTATTTTCTCTCGCTGGCAGACGCTTTCTCTGCTATTATTTTCTATTTGTTTGGATTTTCTTGCACAGGGAATTAGCAGAAGCAGCGGGTTCCTCCGCACCATATTGCCCCTAGACAGGAAGGTTATGTTTTCCTAACCTTGTGTTTTGAAGCACCATACAGTGTGTTAGGATTCACGCTTCAACTCCAGAAATACTTCGTAAGTCATCTGCTGTGAGAAGAGCAGCAGCACAGTGGTAAAGTTTTGAGCAACCCAACAACATGAATATCAGTGTTTACAGTAAAGAAAGCAGGCTGTTTTTGCACTGGTTAAGGTATAAGACTCAGAATGTTACCAAACAATTTTCACAGAAATTTTATTGCTGTGAAAAATGACATGCTGTGACAACATGCAGGATGGAATTTTATAGAGGTCTACCCTTTGCAACAATTAAACAAAACACCCCTTATCTAAATAAGACACCTCACACTAAAATTATTCAACTGCACTGTATTTCAGAGTTACGCCGATGCTCCTGCTCCAAGTGGATAAAGCGCCCCCACTGACTTGCTAAATGATGTCAAGTAGAATTGTACAAATTCCTTTTGAACATACTGACGCACTGTTTGCAGAGCCCAAATATTTATCCAAACCCTGGGTGATGGGAGGGACATAATAAAGGGTGCAAACTGACAAATGTGTCATTATCAGCGTGACATGTAGAACAGTGGCAGCAGGAAGCAGTGTGAATTATACAGCAGCAGCACATTTGAAAATGTAAGCAGGGCCGGGATTATGCCATAGAATCCCCCAAAACATGGGTGTCAGAAGATATTTCAGTCACAATCACAGTATTTTTGTGTCTGTTCTTAGAAATAGTGAGTTGTTAACTACAAAGGACAAATAAAAGATAATGAAAAATTTTTTCTTTTTTTCTAAATGAATTTTGGAATCGTATGACTTCAGAAAATGTAAGACTTTCTGCTGATTTGATCTAATGAAGGGCGCCAAGTTGAGAGAGCACAAATGGAAAAACATTTACCACTAAATCTACTAAACCCTACCAAACCCTAAACACCTCACTAATATCTTATACTTTGTTTTGTGTCATTTCTGACAATGTGAATATTAACGAGATACAGGAATGTAGACAAATGGCTTTATTTGTTTTTGTTTTCAAGGTCACCTTGAACCATTTACACTCTTTTATAACAATAATAATAATAGTAATAATAATAATTTTCGGTATTTTTAGCTAGTAAGAAATAGAGTCTATTATATCCCTGCTGAAATCATAGCATTTTGGTGTCATTTCTTAATAAACTGAAGTAGTACTGCTATTAATATGACAGTCCTATTTGCACAGATTGTCTGAGACAAGTTAAAGACGTCGAATTCTAGAAGAATCTGAGTCTTTAAACTAAAAAAACAGGTCTCTGAAGTCTTAAACTGTTTTACCTGCAAGGGAACAAAAGGTTATTTTGTCTATTTTCAGAGGGTTTTATTTTTAATATAAATGTTAACTAGGGCACAAAGGAAGCTAGCACCGCAGGAAAAAAAAACAACATAACTGTCTTCTTATCTTTTTTCACACTTCCTCATCAAGCAAAGGTTAATCTTTATGTGTGGCTAAAGGACGCGACAGCAAAAATATGCACCATCACTGATTATTAACGAGGAGACAGCTGAATTTATGACAAAGGTTTCTAATTACTTAAGTTTTTAAAAAAATGACATTTGCAAGGCAGGTTTTTTTTTTTTTAAATTGCTGACATTCTTCTGGCTTCCCTGTCATTTTGTATCAGCATGATTTCTGAGTCTGACTCTTCCTGAGCAGAGAGGCAGCTTGTAACCCTGAGCGACAGGAAGCAGTCAGAGTGCAGCCTGCAAGTAAAAAGTATAAAATCTTCTGATCTCTAATGTGAAAGCTTTCCTGAATTTAGGACTAGTGGCCATCCTTCACCCAGTAATCAATTTAAAATAGTGAACTAAATCCAGCCTTCTGACCAGCACCTGAATGTTAAAAATAGCTGGGCTCTGGCATTTGGAGACCAAATCTTTTTTTCATTCTTCTTGGGTTTTTTTTATCAGAGCTGGTATTAAGAGTAGAAATGTTATTGCTCTTAATTATTGCTTAGAATGCATCTGAAACAGTTCAGTGGTATTTGACTTTGCATCTGAATAAATCAGCATTTCCTATGAACACCATAATGAGGAATGTTTCTTTAAAAGCTTTTTTCCCTTTTTGTATTACGTGTTGAATAGGATTTGCAAAGATATTGTGCTACCTTTAGAAACATAGCATTTTTAAAAAAATTATGTAAGTATACATCCTTTTAAATTCAAAAAATTAGGAAATTATATTTTAGAGCACAAACGAATATCATCATTTTGCATGCCACAAAACTGCTGCTGCATCTCTAATAGCTGCAGTTTTACGATTAATCCCAATATCTCATAAATTAGCAACTATAGTGGCAGATGTCATGGTAATGATCCTTAACACTCTGTAAAGCATGGACTTGAGCTGCTCCACCAAAAATTTAGTTCTTTCCTGAAAATATGTATTTTTTATTTTTTCAATACCTATAAACACATCGGTTCAAAATCCATGAACAAAAATTGCAAGACGGAATTGCAATCTTTAGCCTGTTGTTTTCTGTAGAGCAACATCCACATGGCAAAATAAGAATAATGGTTCATGAACACAGTCTGGAACACCTAATGATGTCTACCTTTCTAAAACAAACCATTATTTCTAATTAATATGCCAAATGAGTGAGAGATAGTAGGAAAATTAAATGACTTTGGAAAACATGTGGGCTGACACTTCTTTGGCGTCTGTGGCATGTAAATGAGCAGATTAAAGTTTTGGATCTGGTTCTGCAGTCTCTTCAGCAGTCCTTTATAAGCACATCTACATGTTGTAACATTTTGCTGTGACTGGGGTTCAGACAAAAAATGCAGGTTCAGACAGAAAATGCAGGATAATTTGAGGTATGTGCTGCTTTTGGTTGCATCGGAGGTGGTGTTGGTGCTTTAGCTCGATTTTAATTTTTTTCAATTTACATGATCAGACCATTAAACTTCTGCAATGCAGGTCTTTTCTCTATTCATTTGTCAAATAGACAAGAGGGACCAAACAATGATGAAGGTGGGAGCGTGCTCAGCTGTATCTGGGATTGGAAACTTCAGATTCTTGTCAAGCTGCTGTTAGGGATGATCCCCTACTGTGATATAAAAGATCAAATCAAAGCACTGCGGCAGCGATCAGACATTTTTAATTCCAGATAATGCTGAACATGCACCCATTCATACAGAGCACATTTCATTCTTAACCACAGATGACACGTGAACAGATATTGACATTTTCAACCAGTGCAATCATTACCAATATTAAAATTAGAGGCATGAAAGTTAATATAAACAAAATCCCAGAGAAATATTATCATCATTATCTACAAAAGCCAAGGTTTTGAGGAGAGGTAGAGATAGAGATGAAAGAGAGGTGAAAGCTCAACAACATTTTTGGCACTTTTTTAAAGACATATCACTTCTCCAAGATTATAATCAGTCTTGAAAACAACAATAAAAACTGCATTGCCAAAAGAAAACATGTATATCACAAAGACAGAATGTACAATTTGTAAGCTAACCTGTCATATCAGTCAGGTTTTATACACCACCTTTAGACTTATTAGTCATCTTATATTTTGGCCTTAATTTTGCTTGATATAAAAAAAATAGCCTGTAGTGTGGGTACTTCATGCATTTTATTTAATCATTTAAAATAAATGATTGTACATTGATAATAGGAGGACTGTCTTTCGTTTTAGCTTTACTTTGAATTTAGAGTACTGGTAGAAAATTGGGAGAGTTTCAAGTGTAGTGATGCCGATGGCAGGAAATTCTCAGCAGGTATTATAGACAAATTAGCTGCACCCCAGGCTTACTTTTCCCCCCAGTGAAATGACCTCCATGGTGTAATTTAGGAAGCATGCAGTGAACGGCATAAATGCTCCACCCTCCCTCAAAAAGCCTCCAGCTGAGGATTTTTTAACACAGACTGAGCAGACCGTCTGCACTATAACACTGTGATGAGGTTTCTATTCTGATGCTGCTGCTGTTAATGGAGGTTTTCCTGTAGTACACTGAAGAAGATATTTTAGCAGCTTAGCAGTAATACCATATGTCTTTATTTCAGCTCAAGTGAAATTCCAAGCTACTAGAAAAATATGACCCATGTATTGACTATCACGTCACCTACTGTCACTTTTTCTAAATGGGGTAGGTTTTGATTAAAGAAAGCACAGTAGTGAATGGAAAGAATCGATACAACCCTAGGCAGAGCATATTATTGTGTGGCTCTGTCTTTAAAAGGAGATGGATCAAGCAGGGTGGCTGCTCGGTCTAATAACTGTTTCCAGTCGCAATAAAGCCAAAACATCTGATATGTCTTTGGAAGCCAAATGAGGCTTTGCGACAGAACTTGTACAATTTCTTAAAGTAAATAAATGTGTGCTCTGCTGAATTTCAAGAAATATTTTAGTTGTAAGATCTGGGTCAAGTTAACTCTGAGGAGCGGGGAAAAAAAGTCAAAATTTCTTTTTTTCTTTCTTGTTCTTTCTGTGCTGAAAAGGACTCCGCACACTGCTGCAGACATCCTTTACACATCATGAGCAATATACAGACCAGTGACTTACAACTTCGCGAGGCCTTTGATAGCATTTCTTTGATCGTTTTTCTACAGCATTTTGCTCCTCATTAATAACATTGAATTCTCCAGCAAGTATTCTATAAATATTCCCAGATGTAGTATGTTACCATTATGTTTGGTCACATTTATGTGCAATTACAAATGAATAAATTAGGCAGTAATAACAGAGGGGTTTTCTGGATTACCTCGAGCTTTTATCAGTGAGTTTCAAAATCAGTGTGCATATGTGCTCTAAATCATGAAAGCATGTATTACATCTGTGCTTATTCTACTTGAAAATACTTCAATAAGAATTGAGGCTCACATCACAGCTGCCTTTAGCAAAACCTCCACCAACCAATCAAAGCCCTCCTTCTTTGTCATGTGAATGTAAGACTCTATTGTAAATAGTCTTTACATGAGCCACAGGTATTCTGCAACAGTACTCTCTTCTCCTGGTGGGAGGTTGCACACGCATTATCAGTCATAATCCTCTTATTTCCTTTCCTGATTTGAAAATTAGTTTTTTTCCCCCCCAAACCCCATCAGAGGTGGTTGTATTTCCATACATGTTGTCTGGCAGCTGCTGCAAGCTCACACTTCATTTGGTGGTAGCTCCACTGAGCTCAAGGTCCATAGAAACACACACACACACACACACACAAAAAAAAACACATCCTGCCCGAAAATACAAAATATCTTTTTCCATGTGCTGCTCATCTGCACCATAGTCTGGATCACAAAAAAAAAAGATCTGGCTGACTGAGAGTGCTTTGAAGGTTTTAGTCATACCCAAATGTGCTGTTTTTCCTCTCATGCGCCTCATCAAGGTTTCTCCCCTGTGCGTCTGGATTGTAGATGCCGGGAGAGGGTCTGGTACAAAGAGAATTGCAGATCAACTTCAGCTTGACAGTAGATGAGTACAGCTGAGGGTACAAAGGGTCTAAACAGTGTTGCCTGCACCTGAGTATGGGGTGCATCCTATTTAACTTGCAACATGCAGAGAGGAAATTGTGCATTTTAAATAGGTATTTACGAAAACTTGAACACTAGCGTTGAAAATAACAGCATCTTGTTGTTTTCACTGCACGCAGAAGTCAGAAACTGCTTTGAAATTATTTGGAGGCAAATGACATCATTCATTACAATGAATCTAGAGGGAGTGAATCAGAGGCACGGGGCTCTGGTGTGCAGGACAAAGCAGACAGACAAAGGGTGCTGCTATGATCGTCCTTGTGAAGCATGATAGTTCCAGTTTCTTGTAAACAAACAACCTTGCAAGTTTTTCCTGTATCACATTACCCACAAGCCTCTAGTATGGAATGCTTCTTCGTAACAAACAACACACACACACACACGCACACACACACACAATTGAAAATAAAACAGCTCATTAATGGGTTAAGTTCATGGGTAGACTGCAAAAAATGTAAAAAAAAAAATTGTTTTTTAAACAGCTACACTCTATCCTCTGATAGAGGATCCCCACGATGATGGCCACAAGCTGAAAATGCCTGTGTGACGGATTTTTTTTCTCCTCTGCAAATCTAGCTGTCAGCATTTGCAAATATGAGGGCACCCAGCACATGCACAAAGCAAAATGATTTTTTTTTTCTTGCCATTTCATGGTTGGTTACAGAAGGTAGCACAACCTACTTTGTTTCTCATCTGCCCTCCTGAAAAAAATCCAAGGGGAGTTTGCTTTTTTATCCTTTTTTCTTTTGTTTAAACCCTACAATCGCATTTTAGAAAGCACTAAGTAGTGTACAATCATTTACATGTCTCAAAAAAAATTGTAAATGCATGGTAAATGGTAAGTAAACACTGCCACCAAATTGAAATCATCTCACGTATGGACATGATTAGGACATTACTTTGGTGCAGTTGCAACACTCCCAGCTTCTCCAATCAGGTGCAGGTTGCCTTAATTCTGAGCAGATGTTTCTGTCACTTCAAACCTCACATGTGTAAAATCTTTGTGAATAAAACGATAATAGCCAGAATTCAAACAGGACTGAAAATGAAAATTTTATTAAAGACTTCATTGAGGCAAATCAGGCCATTAGGTTGTGACTATTATTTATTTTTATTTTTTTATACAAATCACTTTTTTAATTCATTCCCTTGTAAATATGCTTCTTTTTTAAAAATGTTGGAGAAAGCTGAGATCCTGCAGGACCACGGGCAATAGTCTCTGTCAGATGGATTAATGATATCATGAAAGGAATCATTCTGCACAAAAAGTAGTTTAGCAATTCTGGCTTTGAGTGTATTTTGAAGGATCATCCTGCACTCTAATTTATAGAGCACTGAAGTAAAAAATATAATTACATTCCTTTTACTTTCATAACATTCTTAGTTGATTCTTACTTGTACTTGAGGGAAGGATCGGACTTCAAAAATACATTTTCTGTAAACTTTTTTAAGCCTCCAGCCTCACAAACAGAAAATCAAGCACACATGACTGCCAGTACGAGTCAAAAATTACAGTGTGTAGGAAAAAATGTCACATTAAACTCCCAGTCTTTGAGGAAAAAAGATGCCTTAGAGATACTCTTCAGCCACTCGGCGCAACACACACATGTAAGCCATTAACAGTCGACTTTTTGTGGAAAACGGCATGAAAGGGGAACTTAAATACAAGATATGCACATAAATATAACATGAAACACCAATCACAAATTCTAACCAGTAATAATGCTAACACAAAACCAGGTATGAACTGAAAATTTTTACTTTTAATATCGGCGGCTAACTGCACATATAGCTGTGTTTCAGACCCCCCTGTCACAGATGAGCTGCTGTAAAGGGAGTCTGATCTGCTTCAAGCTGGATGTGCTTAATAAAATAGCTGCTATGGGGGGGGGGGGGGGGGATTTAGGCCAGTGCAGTATTTCTGTTTACTAGCAGTATGCACTGGGAAAGATTTGAACAAGAAAAAAAAAGCTGCAAAAGCTGCAAAATCCTGTTCCACCTCATGAAATCAGTGGTGGAAATTAGCATTGTTCATGTCTTCTCTGGGTTCCGGATGCACTACCATCAATAAATACAATTCCCCTCTTTCCCATTCTTTAATCACTCACGTAAACAGTTTTAATCAAATCAGCAAAACTTCAATGAATTTTTCACCTTCATATGCCTCTCCTGGCCCCATTTTCCATCCTCCAATTTTCCTTTTCTTGTCGGCTGTTTCCTTGCACTTATCTGTTTGTCATTTTACTCTGCCTTTGTTGTTTTAATGCATTTCCCTGTTCTTGTCTCTTTGCAGAAAATCTGTTCACTTGCTTGAAATCATTGAGAATTTTTTTGAATTATTAGATAATTTTGTATTTTGTTCTTTTACCATTGTTCTGTGCATTCATTTTGCTATTCAGCAAGAGCTAATTAAGAAAATATTGGTCTACTGAAGACACACCAGGAAAATAAAGGGCCAATTTCACAGACATGGATTAAACTAATCCTAGTCTTATACACAGAAAAAGAGAACTTTGGTGATCTGTCTGGCTATGAAACCAGTCCTTAATCTCATTTAAGTTAAAATTCTCCTCTGTCCTGCACATACTGAGAACAAACTATTTGACCAGTTGAAAAGGGCAACATTATATGTGCTTTCATGTTGATTTACACGCATATTCTTCCAGGTATTTTATTATATATAATTCTCATTGAATAATTGTCTTTGAACATGCTTGAACAAACTGCATATTTGGTTTGAACTTTCAATGAAATTCAATCAAAGCCTGCTCTCCCTATGTGCTTTTTCTTTCCCTCTTTCACAGCTTTAATTTCCTTAATATATTAATCTATTCCCTTTTATTCATTTCAGATGATATCAGACCTTCTGTTTCCCTGCAGTGGCCGCCTATATAGTTAAGTGTCGACACAGTGTGAGTTCTGGTTGACGACAGAGGATTAATCGTTGAATCATAATGTCCTTGTCTGATACATTTTCTTTAACATTAAGGGCATTTAACTGACTGAAGGAGTCACAATGAAAGCAGCAACTACTCGACAAATTGTCATCTCCCTCTCCGGCTCTGATTTTGTACTGAGAATGTTTCCAGGCACAATGCTGAATGCTACAATTGTATTAATTATTTATTATAATATTAGCTGAAATTGATTTTGACTCTTGAATGTAACTGGGTGTGTGTACACACGTGTGTGTGTAAATGTGTTTGGGTCTATTGTCGTATAAAATATTTAAGTGTACAAGTCCTTTAATATCATAATCATAGTCAAATGACCTCTGCACAAGATCTTGCAGTGAATATTTCAGCATGAACATGATTGTGATTATCACCTTGCTGGATGGTGCGTCTGAACAATTTGTATTGTTTTCATTTTCCTCAGCTAAAGCAGTGTTTTTGAGCTCCTATGTCCTTGACTCAAGTGCTGCCGTTATGCTGCTTGCCTGGTATTCTTTGATGTGAGAACATTGCCCCCTGCTGATTTCCTTTTGTACATTATCAGAGGCCTCAATACCCCTGCTGAGTGACAGTGGACATGTGTGTTGGAGTCCCTAAAATACCACAAAACTATCAGTCTTAGCCTTGACAAGCTTTTTATGCTTTCTTTTTGCTCACATGGTCCAACCCCAGAGCTATCTCTTTGTGAGTTTTATCTGCAGAACTAGGTTGCAACAGACAGATTCAACAAACCAACATGGAAAAAAAACAATACTGTGTACAGAAATAATCATAATAAAGTCCGAGCAGGCTAAATAATTAAATATATATATATATTTATAAGACAGCAAAAGCTCATTAATTAACTCCACTGCAGCATTAAAGCTCTTGAAAAGGTCTTTAAACTTTGAATTTGTCCTTATTTCTTGGAGTATAAGTGACTAAAGAGCAAGCATCAAAACATGATTAAAAGGAAAGGTCTTTAACTGTTATCTATTTAGAATATAAAAGTAAACTGCTGTGTTATGGTAGCGCAATCACAGTTTGATTCCCTACCTTTCCCCATACAAACATAAGACCTAAGAATAAACATCTTGTAAGATATGGTTTTAAATTATCGACAGTGAACACAGAAAACTGAGGGAATTCCAACAAAACTTGAGCTTTACTTCAAACTGCATATTTGTTCTCTGATAACTAAGGCATCTTGCAGGAAAAATTCAATAATTAAAATAGGTGTACTTCACATGCACGGCATGACTGCACTGAAGGAGTAACAATGAAAGTCCCAAAATATACTTTTTATTTGTTATACTTTTTTTTTCAAACAATAAGGCTCCATGATTATTTTTTTGTGAATACTAACTGAGTTTTTGGACAAAGTCAGATTGTAGATGAATGTTGAACAGCTGGTGTGAGAATTCGGTATTCAAACGATGGCTCTGCTTGCAACTGATAATAAACTGCATTCACATGCTCTGCCATGTCAGATAAAAGCCTTCAATTAACAGTCAGTTTTGTATCACTATCAACACTCTATGTCAGCACACGGGCCCCACTCCTTGTGAGAATATGAGCACCCCTGCTGTAAAGATAGTGTCAAATCAAATGTTTTTCAGAGGTAACAGAAACATGGGCTTGTAATGTCTGATGTTTGATGTGGCTGTAGATGTGGGGGAACCAGAGGCTCAAGTGTCATCCTTTCATTCTTAACTCCTGACAGAAAAATCAGAGACTCCAGTGAAGAGATGAAATGCGAGTGCTTTGATTTGAAGTCTTGTACTAACATAGTGCCACACTGGCTCCCAGCATGTCCTCTCACCAGGTGCTCTAAGCAGAGATGAGAAGTTGATTGAATTTTGCCTTGTTACCTGTATGACACTGTCAAATCATGCTATTGTTTTAAAGTGACATGCATTGTCCTTAGGATTTTTTTTAGGATAATAACCAAACTCATACTGAAATGTTGATGAGCAACTAAGTTCCTTTGTGTGTCTATAAATTAATTTAACTCTTCAGGTCAACTCGATTCAGAACAATGCACATAGTGAACTGAAACAAAACAAAACAAACACCTTTTTTATAAAACATCTTGAATTTACTGGGGCAGTATGCAAACATGTTGATGTCAAGCTTACAAAAAATGTCATATCTAGACTGAATTGTAGAATGAGACCCAAATGGATATCATTCATTCTGTAGCATATCAAGGAAGGCAGCTAAACATCGCATTGCATTGTGTTTCCTGATTCAAGCCAGTTGATTCAAATTAGCATATTTATAATAGAAGAAGCCTAAAAATAAGTTTTGCTATTTCATAAATTGTTTTCCATATGCCAACCTTTGCAATGTAATTTAGTAGTTATTATTTAGAAATAAGAGGCAATATATTTTGAAACTGATTTAGGTAAAG